>PVJC01016619.1:0-33519 GCA_004026665.1 Murina feae | reverse complement strand
CTGCTCCGAGCCTCAGATGCGGCTGGGGGCAGGTCCCCAGTGGTCACACACACACACTCATACACACACAAGGTGCCTGGCAGACTGGGGCCATCATAGGACATCCACTGAGGGGTCCCAGACTGTCAGAGGGCACAGGCCGGGCTGAAGGACTCCCTCCACCCCGAGTGCACAAATTTTTGTGCACCGGGTCCCTAGTCTATTATAGAATTCCACAGATAATGTGAACATTATTTAAGAGATTTACCCTTTTAAGAGATTATAATGCAAAAAATGGGAATAAGGTATCATTTTGGAAAAAAAACAAATTTCAGATTTGCCAGTGCCTAGCAGCAATATCTCCCAGAGCTACTAAATATTCTTAAACCAATGAGGTATTTATTTTTTCATCATTAATACGTATCACCACTCTCTCACCTTAATAAACAGCTATATAAAATGGGGACATACTATTTAGCTAGTAAATAAGGAAATCCTTCTAAATTTAGTACCTAGTAAAGTTTAAGTACAATTATAAACCAATCTAGCATAAGGACTATTTATTGTATAATATTAATCATTTTTTAGTGTCATTAAATCAAATGTTCAAAAGTAACTATTTATACATTCTATCTTTTTCAGAGGACAAAGAAATAATTTATGAATCACTAAGTCATTACCTTTTTACTTAGTTAATTCTCACCATATTAAAGACACAAGAATCGTGGGTCCAATCACAATTTCTGGCTGATTCAGAACAAAAATTCTTGTTGAAAAAGAATTAACTGAACTTTAGAAATAATGTTGCCTGGAGTAAGGACCTCTATCCTTATCCAGTTTTCTCCTTTATTTTAAGAAAACAAGGTTCTCTATAGCTAGAGTAATTTTTCATAATTTTTAATCCTTTTGAAGGTAGAGGTGATAATAAAGGAAACCAAAGGTGTTTTGGCTTTAGGGCTGATGTGATAACTAACATTTGGAGGCCTAGGATTACCTTATTCTGATCATAACTGGCACTTAAAACAAAGACAGCTCGCTTGTAACTGTGAAGTGAGTGAGTGGTCATGGCTCTTAAATATAAACTGACATATACTACAATCTTAACATGATTATACATTCTAATTAGGATCAATAGCTAATATTTACCATTTATATGAGCACTTTCCCTAGAAAAAAAGTAATTATCTAAATCTATCTTGTTAGTTTCATTAAAAATTGATTAAGCGGGGTAAATATTAAAAGCTTATTGGGAATAAAATAAAGGCCACTGGATAAGGCCACTGGATGAAAGATTGAAAGTATAAAATTTGGGGATTATTTGTAATATTTTCTATTGACACTAATCTAGTTTTTAATAAATAATCAAAAGTGGCTATAAGTATAATAAAAATTTACATTAATTTTCTGTCTCATTTAAAAGAAATACCAAATACCTGGCATTCAGAAGTAGTCTCCTAAAAGGAAACCAGTATAAATACGACAACCAGACTGAGATTTTCATTTCAAAAAATCTCTTCATGGGATGTAATTTTTTTTTAACCTATTCCAATTCTAAATACATCTTTAAAAATTTTTTTAAAAAAACAAGTTCACATTGTTTATAATTCAATATGGGCTTATACAAGTATAATTAGCAACTTTAGTTTGGGGAATATGATATTTTTGGATCATTTTACTATCTGTACATTCTCAATTTTTGTATACTGTCTCTGCTATGCTGAAATAGCAAGACACATATATATCTGTTTCAGTATAAATCTACTGAAGACAATATAATTTCATAGTCTATTACTTTCAATGTAATGCAATCAATGAAGATGTTATATAATAAAGAGGCAATATGCTAACTGACCATCACGCCCTCACAAGATGGTGGCGCCCAGTCCCCTCAGCCCCACTGGCAGTGAATTTTCATGCAACCATTACCTTTTTAAAAAAATCCTTACCCAAGCATAATTATTTCTTTTAGATCATCTGTTCTCGGGGAGCAGGCCTAAACCAGCAGATGGGCATCCCCCAAAGGTCCCAGACTGTGAGAGGGTGCAGGCTGGGCTGAGGGACCCTCCCCATGCGCATGAATTTTCATGCACCAGGTCTCTAGTTTTCAAATATATATATTTTTCTTAAATTCAAAATAAAAGAAACATTCAGGGGTTATTTACTTTTTTTTTTTTTTAAACCAAATGTCTTATGTACTATTTACCTGGTGGTGGAATCAGAGGTGGAGCAGTGCTGACAGTTGGAGGAGGTGGAAGAAATGGAGGAGGTGGAAGATGGGTGGGAGGAGCTCCTGGAGGGAAAAATGGAGGTGGTTTGCTAAAATTGTTGTCTACTTCAGTAGCAGATCTTTCAGAAAGGACCTAAAATTAGAGCATAGTTTATTTTTAAAAAAATAAATAAATATTCTTATCTGCCATTAAACTCAAGCAAGTTAATTTCATTTAATCTAAGAATCAAAGTAAAAAGCTTTATTCACATACACATATTTTGAGGAGGAGAGACTAATTTTCTTTGTGATGTGTATGTATATACACAGATGTCAGTATATATTCTCTGCACGTACTTAAAGCCCGGGAAAAACAACTGAATCATTACAAAAAGACTTCTGAATACAACATTATTGATAAAACATTCTAAACAAGAGACAATTAAGATTTTATAAAAACATAATAAAGATTATCTTTGTTAGGCACCAAAGTTAAAGTATTCAAATTTAAGGGCCTTAGTCAGTTTGGCTCAGTGGATAGAGCATCAGCCTGTGGACTGAAGGGTCCCAGGTTCTATTTCAAACAAGGGCACATGCCTGGGTTGCATGCTTGATCCCCAGTAGGGGGTGTGTAGGAGGCAGCCGATCAGTGATTCTCACTGATGTTTCCATCTCCCTCTCCCTCTCCCTTCCTTTAATCAATAAAGATGTTTAAAAAAAAATGTAAGGCAATGTACTCAGTCCCAGATAAAAACATTAAGAAAGTAACATGGCATGAAATTGGGGGGGCGGGGGGGGGGCAGTAATAGAATGTGTGTGGAAGAGATTAACCGAAGAACTTATATACATAACCCATGGACACAGACAATAGTTCTGTAGGTGGAGCAGAGGGGAGGGAGAGAAAGGGGGATGAAATAGGTCAGTGGGAGAGAGGGGGGGACATCTGTAATATTTTCAACAATGAAAATAAAAAAATAAAGACAGTAACATGGCAACAGAACCAGATATTCATTGTAACAGGTTGTATCATCAGCAGGTTGCAAAGTAAGAGACTATAAAGCATACATCAACAAAATGCAAGAGGCAGACAAATATATAAATAACTTATTGATGTTACCCTTATAACTTTAAGAACAAGGGTTAATACTTGAAAAGTAAAAGTGATAACAAAATACTGATCTGTGTGAACAGGTTAAGGGAATAGGCAGCAAATCTACAGGAGATTTGCACCAAGAACTTTGGATTTTTGACAAGCTCCCAAGGAAATTATAACTGACAAACATGTTTAGGAAACAGGCAACATAATGTATATTTAGCTTATACTTCTAAAATCCTTACTAGCAAAGCATATCACTTAAATAAAATATATAATCCTTCCTTTCGTTAACTTTTCCTCCATTTATGCACAGTAATTTTTGTAAGGCATATACTGATGTTATTTTTTTAATGAAGAGATTTATTTTAAGAAATTATAGCATTTTGATGGTGGGAGAAAGCGAGGACTATCTTCATTTTAGAAATCTCTTTGTGCCCCTTTAAGGATGCTAAAAAGAACACTTTACATGATTGATTTATTAAAGATAATAAAAATCAAAACACTTGGTACATTTTAAAAGTACTCACAAAAAAATAACTAAAACAAAATAGAAACAGACTCACAGATAGAGAAAACAGACTGACAGCTGTCAGAGGGAGGAGGTTGAAGGAGCTGGGTGAAAAAGGTGAAGGGATTAAGAAAAACACACCTTATAAACACAGACAACAGTGTGGTGATTACCAGAGGAGGAGTGGTAAGGAGAGAAGGAGGAGGATAAAGGGGCGATATAAAGGGTGACGAAAGGAGACTTGACATGGGGTGGTGAACACACAATACAATATATAGGTGATAAATTTTGGAATTGTACACCTCAAATCAATATAATTTTATTAACTAATGTTACCCTAATAAATTCCACTTAGGAAAAGGAAATAAGTAAAAATAAAAAATGTATTCAAGCTAATAGCTGAAAGTTTCAGTTGCTAAAGTTCTAATGTGAATTATCCCAGTTATTCTTCCCCTTTCATTCTTTCACTTGAAAACAAAGGTCTTACAAATTTGTTTTCCCTGAGAAAAACCATATTAAATAAATTAGGATATATCCATATAATAAAGTTATCATGAAGAGATTTTAAATTATATCTTTAAGAATATGAGAAAATACAAATGATGCTTTCAAAAGAAAAAAAAGATACACAAAAATATAATAGTATCTCAGTCTTGTTTAGTGACAAGGGAAGAGATGTATCAGATAGTTGAGTGGTTATTTACATGGTAGGATTATCAGTGATTTTATTTTCTTCTTTAGACTTTCCCCATATTTTCCTCTTTTTGTCCAATGAAGCCATACATTATGTTTATAGCAATAAAAAATTTCTTACTAGCCCTGGTTGGTTTGGCTCAGTGGATAGAGCGTCGGCCTGTGGACTAAAAGGTCCCAGGGTCGATTCTGGTCAAGGGCATGTACCTTAGTTGCGGGCACAACCCCAGTAGGAAGTGTGCAGGAGGCAGCTAATCGATGTTTCTCTCTCATCGATGTTTCTAACTCTCTCTCCCTCTCCCTTCCTCTCTGTATAAAATCAATAAAATATATTTTTAAAAAATTTCTTACTAAAAAAAACCCCAAAGGTTATAAAAAGCAGCTTTTGTTATAAGAGTGATTGACTCCATACTTTATATCTCATTGTGCACCCAACACATAGCATAGCACTATGAATATATATTGAATAAATTAAATTAGAGCATGCATATAATTTTTCAGCTAAAAATAATAAAATACTAAACCTGTATGTTGCTGTTTTCATTTGCCCGTCGCCTTCCTTCAACACGGCTGATGGTTATAGTCTGACCAATAACATCAATTGACCCAGGTAATCTCCTATAACATAAAAATTCAATCAATTCACTTTCACCTAATTAAATGGTTAAAAATAACCAAATATCAGGTGAGAAATAAATCTAAAACCCTTTGCAATATACTTTAAAATAAAATCAGCTTACAATACACACTGAAAACACTTCACTGAATTAAATTTCCCTAATTTGCTGTCATAAACACAAAATTTTATTAATAAACTTATGTCAACACATCCAATGATGATGTCAGATTTAAGTATTTTTATAGGTTTTCTTCTAAATGTACTACTTTTTAATAGTATCCAATTGAATTTATCCTTGTGGAATTGAATCAGGTAGCAAATGCTAAACAAATGGAAATAAAATTTTGTGTCACTATAATTGTAACATATAACACCGTTCTATTACAGAAACTTTTAGAAATTCCCCCAAAAGGGCCTGAAAAGAAATACTTATTTTGATACACACAAGATATCTTCCTCAGTGACTTATTCTGAGCATTAGAAAGCACAAAAAAAGAACCCGTTTTACATTTCTGATAACTTGCCTTTAGACAGAAAAACTCATGTCTGCCACACCTCCAATTCTATTTACAATCCATTAAAGTATATGAGTAGACGGAAAATAGTCTACCACAAAATGCTGCAAATTCAACAGGTAAATCTAGTAAGTTAAATATTTTTTTAAATATTAAAAGCCATTTAGTATAGTTAAGGACTTTATAGCAATATACATGCTTCAGATACAGAAACAATTTACAGGAACAGGCAATGAAAATTAATGCAAGTTAGATGAATTTCTCTTCATCTGTATTTGTTATAAACAATTCTACCTTTAAAACTTTATAAAAGTGGGCCTTGCTGGTGTGACTAAGGTAGGGCGCTGGCTCACAGACTAAAGCAGTGGTTCTCAACCTTCTGACCTTTTAAATAGTTCCTCATGTTGTGAGCCACCATAAAATTATTTTCGTTGCTACTTCTTAACTGTAATGTTGCTACTGTTATGAATCGTAATGTAAATATCTGATATACAGGATGGTTAGGAAATCCCTATGAAAGGGTCGTTCAGCGGCCAAAGGGGTCGTGACCCACAGGTTGAGAACCGCTGGACTAAAGGGTTCCGGGTTTGGTTCCAGTCAAGGACACATACCTCAGTTGCAAGCTCCAGCCCCAGGCCCTAGCCTGGGTGCATGAGGAGGCAACCAATCGATACGTCCCTCTCACATCAATGCTTCCCTCTGTCTCTTCCTCTCCCTTCTACTCTCTCTAAAAATCAATGGAAAAATATCATCAGGTGAGGGTTAATCAAAAAAGAAACTTATAAAGAAAAAAAATAAATGAAACATGAAGTTAGAACCACCAAAGTACCCTATATCCTTCCATAATCACCAGAGTTAGGTTCCTAAAATGACTAAAAATAGCAGGTACCATTTGTTGAAAGGTATTTATTTTACCTAAACCTCACAATAATCCTTAGCTTAAAAAACTACTGTATTCTTGTTAGATACTATAAAGTTAGGGTCCAGAGTGATGTCACTGACCACAGCAATGATTAAATCTCAAAACTAATTTTTTCCAAACTTGAATCTGATTCTAAAGCATACAGACAGACCCTTCCCTTGAGTCATGCTGCCTTCCAGAAAGATAACTGGCCTTTGAGATATATAAGATTTCTGGAAAATCAAGAATTGGTATAAATTTGTCTCAAGTGAAGCTTGAAAAGTCCCTTAATTTTATGTTCACAAGAACAAAATAGCCCTATAGAAAGTGTATAATGACATCTGAAATATCTTTAACTACAGTCAACTCGCACTTACCATCTTGCCCACTTACCATCTATTCTCTATACTTTTAATAAAATTATTTTAAAAGTTCAAGCCTTTCTGATTTTATGCCTTTGTCATTGATTTCCTAGGTACCCTAATGAACTCAAAGACCAAGAATGATTTTACTTACCCTATACACTTCAGTAAGCTGGGAAACGAACCTAGCATGAATGCGTTAGAAAAATCCAAGTACCTTTAATAAATATTGTTCCAATTTCTTCCCCAAAACTTAAATTATAAAGCTATGACCACTATAAACTTCCTATCAAAGATATATGCACATAACTCATATTCACACACCCTAACAGATAAAGGTGTATATTCTGAGGCCAGGATTTCTCTAATAACTTATTGCTACATAAACTTCATTGCAAATCTTCATTTCTACAATTTCCTTTTCCATACCTTTCTATTCTCAACTGCTGGATTCTCCCCTCTCCGTCTTTTTAATTTTATTCCAATCAAGAACAATTCTCATAAATTTGTTTGAGTTTGCAATTTGGATTGTAAATTTTCCAAATTGTTAAAAGTAGCAAAAATTAAGTTTAGATTATTTATTCTAATTTATGTGCCAGAAGAAGTATTTCTATAAACTTTCAACATGGATTTCAAAGAACTTCTGCTTTCAAAAGCTCTGCAGCATATAGGAGTACTATAGCTCTTAAAGTTTATTTTAAATATGATCAGAAAATTCTAATTTTTTCAGCTTTAAAAGGATTTAATTACTAGAGATTCACAATGGCAAATACTATACTTCTAAAAACATACGAATGAGAAATTAACCTTAACAAATATATATCTCTAGAGGTAGTCCAAAAAATGTTTAATTCCTTACAATTCCAATAAAAAACACTTCCTTGCCCAGGCATTTTAAAATATAAGTATTTATTGATTTCAGAGAGGAAGGAAGAACAAGAAAAAGACAGAGAATCACTGATCAGCTGTCTCCTGTACGCCCCCTACTGGGGATCTCGCCTTCATTAGAATCAAACAGTGACCTGCTGGCTTCAGCTAGGCTTTGCCCAGGCGTTGTTATATACAAACTAGTGGCCTAGTGCATGAAATTTGTGAACAGGGGTGGAGGAGTGTCCCTCAGCCCAGCCTGCACCCTCTTCCATCTGGGACCTCTCTGGGTCCCACAGGGATCAGGCCTAAACTAGCAGTTGGACATCCCTCTCCCAATCTAGGACTGCTGGCTCCTAACCACTCACCTGCCTGACTACCTGATTGCCCCTAACCACTCTGTCTGCCAGCCTGATCAACCTCAACTACCCCTCCTTCTGGCCTGTTTGCCCACAACTTGCCCCCCCGCCCCTGCCAACCTGCTAGACCCCAACTGCCCTCCTCTGCTGGTCTGATTGCCCCTAACAGCCTCTGCCTCACCACCATGGCTTTGTCCAGAAGGATGACTGGAAGGTCTCCCAGGTGGTCTCCTGGTTTAGCTAGCATATTACCCTTTTATTAGTACAGAAGATTAATTTACCTTAATCAGAAATGTGAAGATTAACATTTTGTTTAGAAACATTTTATGAAAGATATATAAGCATGTACTAAAGTAACAGAGTACACAGTAATACAGATGAGTAATTAAATGATTCAATGTTATTTTGATGCTATTGGAAAAAAGTATTCAACTGTATTCTACAAGTTTTTGATGGAGGATGTTTTATTTCTATACGCAAAAGATGTAGCGGAGTTTCATAATGAGGAGCTTCTTTAACTTGGATTTCCACACAGCACAAGTTTAACTGAGCTTAAAAATTAGATCAGTAGGGCAGACAGTTAATGTAGCCATCAAGATTATCTTCCTTATGCTAGATTCAATCATATAGTACACAAAGCTGAGACAAACTAATTGCATGATATCTGGTTTCATTAATCTACAGTTTAATATAGGCAGTGAATGTTCTCAAGAGGATCTATCTTTCCTTCTGGCCAGATGAAAATGAAAACACCTCTGAAGCTATAATATAATTAAATTAAAATGTCATCCTACATAATATAAAAGCCTAATATGCAAATCAACCAAATGGTGAAAACAGCTGGTCAAACAACTGGTTGCTATGTCGTGCACTCACCACCAGGGGGCAGACACTCAACACAGGACCTGCCCCCAGCCTGCAGGCTCCAGGCCAGCCAAGACAGGTACCCACGTTCCCCTCCACCCCCCCACCCCGATCACCCCACAGAAGGCAACTGTGGCAGGGGCTTGCTGGCAAGCAGGCCTGCGCCGCTCCCCAAGCGCCCCACCCTCCAATCACCCTGGTGGCCTCGCCTCTCACAGAGGAAAAAGGTGAGACAGGCCGGCGAGTGGGTGGTGCCAGGTTGGCCAAGACATACATGTGCCAGTGATCGCGTGAGGGGGGGCAATCACCCCACCAATTGCCCCAAACATTGGCCCTTATCGCCGGCCAGGCCTAGGGATCCTACCCATGCATGAATTTCGTGCATTGGACCTCTAGTATTTTGATAATTCTGATGTATCAAAAAGGGAATGAGAGCTGCTTACAGAGATAAAACAGAACTTTTAAGTGATAAAATCAGAGCCAAGGGAAGATAGACATGTACAGTATATAAGAAAGATTAAACAGGGAGTCATTTAGGGTTCTGGAATTAATTCATTTTACATTATTTTCAATGGAAAAAAACAATTCAGTTTTTGAACAAATCACTTCTCGAACAGCCTTCCAGAACTAGTTAAGTTCGAGAACCAAGTTTCCACTGTATTTAATTCACAAGAAGGTTGCAAGTAAGGTATGCATCCAATTAGTTACATTTTTACAGATATGGAAAAAGGTTCTTTTGTGCAGTAAAGTGCCAACACCAGGATTCAGGCTCAGATAAGAATAACTCCAAAACTTTTACCTTCTTTGACAAGAAGTATTTTCTATGCTAATTTTCTAGGGCCTGAATTTTTTAAATGTTTATTTTTTAAGCTATATTAAAAACAAACAAAAAACCATAAATGCCTAAAGGTGAAAGATGCTAAAATTTAACTCACTGGAAGACATAAATGTGCTCACTGGGTAGTCAAGTGTGCTCAATTTTGTGCAGAGCATGGAATAAAGCTTTATCTACTATATTTATACTTAATTTCATTTTTAAATGTATCATTGATAGGAAAAGATATTCTACAGTGAAATGTTTAAAAATCAAGGTCTTCCTATGTCTAATCACATAAAATCCTATAAACTGCACGATATAGCAATATGCAGAGTGACTAATAAAATGCTAAAATCGTACAGGTGCATATCTTTGGGGCATTATTTCATCAAAACATAATAGTAACTGGTTTAAGAACAGACGTTAAGGTCTCTCTTAAATATAATGTTCATTTAATATCTAGTTTTATCACTATAAGTTTTATGTTTGTCTATTACAGGAATACTAGCATATTTAAATATTTGAGTGGTTCTACATCAAAAACCAATCTTACTATTTCTCTTTCAAGAATCTGGATCAGTTAAAAAGAACTGACATTCATAAACATGCTTAACAAAACACTGAATCTGTAACTATCTAAAACAGTGGTTCTCAACCTTCTGGCCCTTTAAATATAGTTCCTCATGTTGTGACCCAAACATAAAATTATTTTCATTGTTACTTCATAACTGTAATGTTGCTACTTCATAACTGCAATGTTGCTACTGTGATGAATCGTAATGTAAATATCTGATATGCAGGATGATCTTAGGCGACCCCTGTGAAAGGGTTGTTCCACCACCAAAGGGGTCACGACCCACAGGTTAAGAACCACTAAGAGGATCAGAATTTGATATTATAAAATGAAAACAAAACAAAGAAATAAACTGAACATTATGGTAAGTGTAGTAATCATCCATATTGCCAATTTCATAATGTGTTCACTAAAATGGTTTCATTCTTCTTACTAATTGGCTTTACAAGTTACAAATCTAAATTTATAACACAAAGTTGCACCAATAAAATGCCACTGTTACGTACACATAGCTTGCAAAACACTAATAAACAAAGTTTGAAAAACACTGCTTTATATAAAAACAAGAATGACATAAGCCCGTCACCAAGCACAGTAAATCCGTGGTTTTGTAGATCTCAATTTAATGTACTTCGTATTTAACAAAATTTCCAGTTCATATGTTATATGTGAAAATTAACACCCTGTTAATTTTAAAATGCTTTTAAGCAAGATTTGCTTACCATTAAATTAACAGGTTGTTTTTTATCTTAATTATTTTTAACAAATGTTAACAAATAGGCCATATGTTAGAAAAAACACTAGCAATTTTGCTGACATAAATATTACATGTTTACAACTAGTCTACATATTTAAATCCAAGAGTAACCGCTCGGAAAAAATGTCTGGAGAATGATCAGCACGTGATCACACCATCTCTTGCATGGTAATGGTTCTGTTGTCACGTGGCACGACTTTCTGCAGCAGTTTGGCGCTAAGCCATGCCTCAGCTATGTGCATTTGTTTACTCATGGTGGCTGGTGAATGCACGCATTTACTAGACCTATTCAGTATAAATTTAAAATTACAGTAATACATTCAGAAACCTTTTCTATAAAACTATACTTTTCATACATACTTAATTTCAATTACATGAACATGTCTACATAAGTAAAATCAGGTAAACTACTTTGTCAATTTTTTAACATACATGATTGGAAAACCTACTTTATGACTTCAGCTTTAACAACACCCCTATCACCCAAATTAGTCCACAATATTGAAGTTTTACTGTATAGTAACTTATACAGTATAGTAACTTATGAAAAGGATCTCAACCATTATATAATTGCTCTTTACAAAGAGATGTAAGCAATACTTCAAAAAATATTCCACATTAAGAGCTGGAATCTTTCTATCTTATAAGAAAGTGTGTGTGTATATATAAAGAAAATTTACACACACACTTTCTATCTTATAAGAAAGTGTGTGTGTAAATAAAGAAAATTACCTTTTATCTAGAGATTTTATCTTAATTTTCAATAACATAAAACATGAAAAGTACAGCCTCAAATTTATTACTACCTACATTCCCTGAGACTAATCAAAAAAATCAGAATGAATAGTTTTGTTTCCAAAGTATCTTTTTTATGGGCAGTGGGAGGTGAAGTATGTAGTGTAAGTACTGCAATTATCACTTTCAGATCCGAGAATATTTCCTCTGTAAACACCTATCTTATTTGGGGGAAAAAAAACTACTGTATCAAAAGCAACTATTTTAAGTAAAAAATTCTAAGTCAAGTGATTGATATAAAAGATTCCCAGATGTTAAAATATAAGCAAAAGAAACAGATGTGAAGTTTAAAATTACATTAAAAATAATGGATTTTTAAAGTATCTGCTATGTCTCTGCTTATGAGTCAACTTGCCTGAACTGCAGATGTTAAAGGCCGAAAATATAGCACTGTAGCCCTGATTCTGTCTCTTAATTAGCCAGGAATTTGGCCAAATTCCCTAATCTCTCAGATCTCATTTTCCATATAAACCAGGGACTAGCCAGAAAATAAAATTTCAAGATCAATAAGGCCTTCTAGGTAACACAACCTAGAGCTCTATCATTTTACAAATGTTGAAACCAAGGCCCAGAGATTTTAGGGAATTGTCTTTAATTCATAAGTGCACAAAACCAAATCTAATATCCAAGTCTAGTACTTATGTCATGAAACAGCTATAAGTTTAAGAAGGTAGTTATTCTTGCCCTGACCAGTTTGGCTCAATGGATAGAGCATCGGCCTGCAGACTGAAAGGTCCCAGGTTCGATTCCGTTCAAGGGCATGTACCTTGGTTGCAGGCACATCCCCAGTGTGAGGTGTGCAGGAGGCAGCTGATCGGTGTTCCTTTCTCATCGATATTTCTAGCTCTCTATCCCTCTCCCTTCCTCTCTGTAAAAAATCAGTAACATATATATTTTTTACAAAAGGTAGTTATTCTTTACATACAAAAGTAGCTGATTCATAACAATAGTAGCATGATGGAAATGAAAGCTCTTATTGTCTGGCCCTTTTCAGATCAGTAAATTCCTTGTCCACATCACTGAGCAGATTAAACATAAATCCAGTGTTTCGTTATGTGCTATGTGCTGTAATAATGTAGTTAGTTATTACATGCTAGTAGCTCTATGCACGAACCCGTGCACCAGTAGCTCACTGCCCCGCCCTCCTATAGCTCCCTGAGCCCCTCCTGTAGCTTGCTGCCCTGCTCCCTCCTGTAGCTCCCTCTGCCCCCTCCCCAATAGCTTGCTGCCCTGCCCTCTCCTGTAGCTCTCCATCACCTGCTTGTAGCCCGCTACCCCATCCTCCTGCTGATCTGTGATCTGATCATTACATGGTTGGTCCTTACGCTTCAGGGCATAACAACCATTTGCATATAACTTTTCTTTGTTTAAAATAACTCTTGAAATTTCCATTGGTTCTTCAAGCAGAATTTTAGTTTTAAAAACTAAGATGAAGGTCCTGTCCAGCTAACTCAGTTAGTTAGACAATCATCCTGATACACTAAGGTTGTAGGTTAGCTCCCTGGTCAAGGCACATACAAGAAACATGCAATGAATGCATAAATAAGTGGAACAATGAAGCAATGTTTTGTTTGTTTTCCTCTCTCCCTCTAAAAATCGATCAATAAAAAAATAATATAATATAAAATATAAAACATAAAAACCAAGATTAATCAATACTATATAAAATACTGAAAAATGTCAATTGGTACTTTTAAAATAATAGTAAGATATTCAAGTTTTCATTCCATAACCTGTTAAAGCAACACATGCAACTGACACTATTCTAAGAATATAGATAATACAGTGGGACAAAAATAGGTTTATAGCTGCTTGTATAAAAGTAATATAATATAGTAATTAATAATATAATAAGCTCAATTTTGCATACTCAGAACTATAAACCTACTTTTACCCCACCCTGTGTATTTCTATCTGCATAAACTACTATACTTATTGTTTAGATAACTTTTAAAAAGTTGAAAATATTTAACTTGAGACAAATACCCACACTGAGAATGTTTAAGCTTATTTTCTCCAAACAAAAAATCCAATCAAAGCAAGTTGACTAGAAATTCCTATTACTCATGAGAAATATATAATAAAGTCCCTCCCAAAAAATAAAATAAAAATTTGATGTTTCTTTCCCCTCTCTGCTTTTTCACATGTTATAATCAGATATCTAATCATAATTTACATTATTTAAAGTCTATAAATTAAAATAAAAGCACAAAACATCAAGCGGCCCAGGAAGAAAGCTTAAAATTCTATAATGAGAACACAGTACTTTCCCCATTCCCCAATGTACTATCATTGTTTAAGACTTCAACTGGCAAATTAGGAAGATACCTTAGTCTGTATTTCTAAGTCAAATTAAGTATAATTGCTCAGACTCATTACTATTGGCATTGCACTTTCATACCCTAACATATTTGCTTCTCACTATGTCCCTTGGAATAGAAATTATTATTCCCATTTTACAGGCTCAGAGAGTTTACCATCCAAGGCTGTAGACTCTGTAAATGTAAGATTTAGAACACAAACCAAAATTTTATGATGGGTGGATCATAAGTAAAAGCATAGCAACAATAAGGGAAATGGCATTTCCTAGGATAGCTAGTAAATTTACTTACTATTAGCAGATTTATGCATTGCAATTGGGATATAAAGGTTGGAAAGAGTCAATGGAGTCCAATTTTATAGCTCCTAAATGCTGACTCAGAAGGTAAATTTTCTCCAACAAACAGTGAAAATCATCCAGGGATTTTTAAATAGGGTGCATTATGAGAAAGAAGAATTAAACGTGCAGCAAGGGGGAGAAAAACATTTATTGAGCACCCACTAGCACAGTTCCATGGGGTGTGGGGGTGGGGAGAGATTAACCCAAGAATTTATATGCATAAACCATGGACACAGACAATAGTGTGATGAAGGCCTGGGCGGGGAAGTACAGGGGGCAGATGTGCGGAAGAGGGGGTCAATGAAGGGGAAAAGGGAGACATTAATATTTTCAACAATAAAGATAAAAAATTTTTTAAAAGGCTGGAGAGATGAGAAGCATTTCATGAGGTAGTAAGGCCTTATTTATAAAGCAACTTAAGCCCCTCAATACTATACTAAAAAATCATAACTTAGGGAGTAAAAATATGGCACAGAAATTTATCATCCTTCCTATATAATAAAAGCCTAATGTACAAATCGCCTGAATGGCAAAACCACTGGTGGAAAGACTTCGCTATGATGTGCACTGACCACCAGGGGGCAGACGCTCAACATAGGAGATGCCTCCAACCCGCAGACCCCAGGCCAGCCGAGGCAGGTGCCAGCGGCCTCCCTCCATCACCCCACCAGTTGCCCTGCAGAGAGGTGACTGGTGGTGGAAGGAGGTGGGGCCCGCAAGCAGGTGGTGCCAGTCCAGCCAAGGCAGGTGCCAGTGGAGGTCCCCCGAGTGCCCTGCTGGTCACCCCACAGATGGCTCTGATCACCAGCCAGGCCTAGGGACTCTACCCATGCACGAATTTCATGCACTGGGCTTCTAGTTTTACCAGTAAGACAAAACAACACTGATGATCTAAACATCAGAGTATCCAATGTTTATAAATATTCTTACCTTAGATCAGGTGATTCGGCCCTCCCATATCGATCCTGCCACTTCCCAACACTTGAATTGGCTTTTCTGGAGGCAGAACTTGTCTGAGACTGAGAAGAGGTGCTGTTTCTGGTGAGATAAATTTTTTTTAAATATATTTTACTGATTTTTTACAGAAAGGAAGGGAGAGGGATGGAGAGATAGAAACATCAATGAGAGAAACATTTATCAGGTGCCTCCTGCACACCCCACACTGGGGATGTGCCTGCAACCACGGTACACGCCCTTGACCGGAATCGAACCTGGGACCCTTCAGTCCGCAGGCCAACGCTCTATCCACTGAGCCAAACCAGTCAGGGCTGGTGAGATAAATTTTCTATGTTTTTTTCTTATATATTGTTGCCTCTGACCTCCCCACCTTGTTCTGTCCCCACTCCCCCCCCCCACCTTAACATAATTTTTCTAAAATCCTAGTTATGTTCCTATAGTATCATTCTCTAAAAGTCACATAAAATATATTCTGTGGTACTAAGACAACTAACAGTGTTTAAATATAGACATGTCATCAATATTTTATTAATTCCAGAATATTTTTAGAAGTATTTAACATAGACGTACCATGTGAAAATGCAGAAAAGAGTCAAAGCATTCTTCAGGTTGTAATATGTAGCTGAGAAATAAATTTCTGAGCTTCTATTAATTAACTAGAGGCCTGATGCATGAAATTCGTACATGGGGTGGGATGGAGGGAAGGTCCCCTCAGCCTGGCCTGCACCCTCTTGCAATCCAGGACCCTTCAGGGGATGTCTGACTGGCAGTTTTGGCCCGATCCCATGGACTGCTGGACCCTAACTGCTTGCCTGGCCTGCCTGATCACCCTAACCATTCTGCCTGCCTACCTAATCGTGCCTAACTGCTTGCCTGCCTGCCTGATTGCCCATAACCCCTCTCTCTGTCTGCCTGATTGCCCCTAACTGCCTCTACCTTGGCCCCACTGCAGCAGCTTCATCTGGAAGGATGTCCGGAATGACATCCAGAAGGTCATTTGGCTGTCCAGTGTAAATAGCATATCACGCTTCTATTATTATAGATAATATTAATTTATGCAGTTTCACAAAATCTTAATCAAAATTTTGGTTATTTCCCCATATTCTTTAATAAGGTGTAAGTATTGTTAGAGTAACCAGTTAATAGTAACACTGATATGTTTCATAAAAATCTACACTAAATAAATATTTCATAAAAATTCATTTCAAAGTCATTTAACTCTTTCAAAGATTCTAAAAACATACATATTTATATATGTTTATGTATAAAAACAACAACACAAAGAATAAACCAGAAACTAAATGAAATGAAACTGATTAACAGAAATGAAAGAAACAGGAGAAAGAGTGACAAATCTGAGTATACTTTAAATAGCCTTGCTTTGGAACTATGTGAAATGTTTTATGCGTGTAAAAAGCAAACATATCAATAAACATGAAGGAAAAGAAATGCTAATATTGAATACAAACAGAAGCAATAGAAAAAAATTATATGTTTAAATGATTAATATAATCACTCTGAAGGAAACTTTTGAACTATATACCCTCAACATAAAAAAAAATAATTGCAAAGATATCTTGAACTCTTAGCTTTGTAATAGGTGTAGATGTTCTAATATATTTTGTGTGTATTATAAAATGAAGCAAGTGAGAAATATTGAAGTTGTTGGAAACTAGGTTTTCACTGCAGGAAAAGGGAAATGCATTAGGAAAAGAAGAGTAGAAACTTGTAGTGTCAAATCTTGAAAAAGAAACATGACAATTGTATAATTAAAATTTATAAATAGAATATAAACATGGCAATCTCATACTGAAATTGCTTGGGGTTTTTTTATAGCTCTGGGTGCTGAAAAGATCAGGAAATAAGAACATTCCTAGTAGGAATGAGCATAAACAGTGGCAGGATGTTTTCTAATGACCATTTCCCACTAAAAGGCATCACAGTGCCTTTAAGAAATGGCTACTTCCAGGGAAGGGGTAGGGAAGATACAAGATAAGCCTGAGCATCTGGTCATCCCAAAATATAAAAATTCAAAAATTCAAAAAAAAGGAGGAGACATAGCAACAGGTAACAGGAGCTAGTTTGAGAGGCCCCATAGACCAAATCTGCAACAATTTGAGTGTGAGTATATATGAATCCTATATGTAGTTTATAAACCACACACACAAAAAAGCCACATACATGCTCTCATAAATAAAATAAAAATACGTTTGACTGATAAATACAAGTGTGGGAGATGCGAAAGCTCATTGTTAAAACAGAATGCCAATTAATAAATGTAAGAGAAATAACAGAGTTAGATAGTCACTATTATGAGCCATTACATTAATAATTTAGAAAGCAAAAATCATCAATGGATACTAAAATTCTTGGAAACGTCAAAGAGAAATAAGATATATTTACATGATCTCCTCAGATTACTTATTAAATACAGAGAAAACTAAGGGTGTAGAAATCCAAAGGACACCACCACAAATAAGTTATTAAAGTTATCCTATCCTATATAATAAAGAGGCAATATGCAAATTAACCCTCATGCCCTCAAAAGATGACTGCCTATGACCAGGCTGGCAGTGGGGGTTAATGAGGGACGACCAAAACAACTGAACAAGCAGGCTGCGTGGGGTGACCAGGCCGGCAGGGTAGGTTAGTGAAGGACAATCAAATGACTGAGCAAGCAGGCTGCATTGGGGCAACCAGGCCAGCAGGGGGGTTAGTGAGGGATGACCAAACGACTGAACAGCAGGCTGCATGGAGCGACCAGGCCAGCAGGGGGGTTAGTAAAGAAAGATCAAATGATTGAACAGCAATCTGCATGGGGAGACCAGGCTGGCAGAGGGGGGCAATTGGGGGCAACCAGACTGGTGGGGTGGGGGGGAGGGCAGTAAGAGGTGACAAGTGGAGGGCAGTTAGGGGCACTAGGCTGGCAGGGGGGTGGGAGGGGCAGTTGGGAGCTGGACGGCAGTGGGTGTAGTTAGGGGCAAACAGGCTAACAGGCAGGTGAGTGATTAGGAGTCAGCGGTCCAAGATTGTGAGAGGGATGTCCTACTGCTGGTTTAGGCCCGATCCCCGAAGGGTCCCAGACTGAAGAGGGTGCAGGCTGGGCTGAAGGGGAACCCCCCCCCACCTGCACGAATTTTGTGCATCAGGCCTCTAGTCACTAATAATGGGACAAAGTGACATCATGTACCTCCAGGATAATGTATTAAGGACAAAACATCACTTACATAATATTCCTGCCCAAAAAACAAAACCTGAGTCTAATAACAAGGAAACACCAACAAAACAATTGGAATGCAGTCTTCACAATCAATGTCAACAAATACAAAGAAGGTCTGAGATGCTGTCCCAGATTAAAGAAGAAAAAAGAGATAAAAAAGCTAATAAATGATCCTGGACTGAATCCTAAATCATAAAAGAAAGAACTTCCATAGAAGAGAATTACCAAAATTTATGGCTGCACTATGTATTACATGACATTACTGTTTTCTCCCTACAACCAATAAAATTTTATTATTTCAAAGGTGTCTACTTTCCCTAAAAATAAAAAACAGAAAAAAAAAAACACAAATATTTTTATTTAAGGGAATACTTCACAATCACTGAAAAGTATCCTTCTGAGCAGAAAACAAAAGAAGAATCCAGAAAACAAGCTTTCCTAATTAAAAATGGGTACTATTCTTTACATCCAAAAGTAACATGCTAGGTATGTTTCTAAAGGTTATGTTGGTCATTACCCATTTTTTTAGTAAAATTGCTAATTTTTCTATCATTTCTTCATTTCCTTTATACCGTCCCTTACCACTGCCTCCCATCTCTCCTTAGATCCATGGTCCATCAAGACACTCCCTCCCTCAAGAATACTCTCACCTTCCTTGTCCCTACCTATCCCCTGATATAATCTCAACCTCTATAAAATCCAACAGTAGCTACTCTTCATAAACACATGAATGCCGAACAAGGGCAAGAGAAACACACTAGAGCAAAATGACTTATTTTAAACCCATGGCCATTAATCTCAAGAAAAGCTGGAAACGTTATCTCTTCCCTCATGTCATCAATTTGTCACTTTACTAACTCATTCCTATCAGCATATATAATGCTGTAATTTCTGCCATCTTGAAAAACAAAGTACTCTTTTGACTCCACATTTCCCTACAGGTACTGCCAACAAATCCTACTCCTTTCCCCTAGTTTATTCACCTCAAATGACTACTTCAGACTTTCTCCTCTCTTCTCAAACATTGAACACCCCTTTCAAAGCCTCATTTTTACCAGATAATCCTATATCTCTGCTGCTGAGAAAATAATAACAAGAGAATTTTCAGTTGTTCCTATCACCATCATCTACACAGTGCCTTCACCATATCCTACTTTCCCTTCTGTTATTTTAAGTGCACTAGAGGTCTGGTGCACAAAATTCATACATGGGTGGTGGCGGGGGAGTTCCCCTCATCCCAACCAGTACCCTCTCCAATCAGGGACCACTGGTTCCTAACTGCTCATCTACCTGCTTGCCTGACTGCCCCTAACTGCTCCCCCTCCCCCCACATTGTCCTGTTCATCCCCAACTGCCATCCCCTGCCGGCCTGGTCACCCCTCACTAACTCCCCTGCCAGCAAGGCCATCCCATGCAGCCTGCTGCTCAGTCGCCCCTCACTAACCCCCCTGCTGGTCTAGTCGCCCAATGCAGCCTGTTTGGTTGTCCATTCGGTTATGATGGTCATTTAGGCTTTTATATATATACAGATTCTCCATACTCCTTCTTAAGGCTAATGTCTCAATTTGCATACTACATCCCATCCTCTCTGACCTTAAGGTCATTGCTCTAACAACAGTCCATTCTCTAGTAACTCATTCTTCTAAGTGTACAAACATGTTGTAATTTCTTTCATTTGAAAAAAAGCTTTCTGACTTCACATTTCCTTCACATACTGTCCCCCTCTCAAAAAAAATTCTTAAAAAATTATCCCTGTTTTCTCATTCTAATTCCTTTCATCCCATTCTCTCTTGAATCCAAAAAAATATTTCCCCCCACTCTCCCAAATCTTTACCTTATACTACTGAAAATGATTCTGGGCAGGATCACTAATGGCCATTGCATTTTAAAATCCGAAAGTCATCTCAGTATTCTTCTTCTTAGTCAATAAGTATTATTTGATGGTTAATCACTCCTCCTACTTTGAAATGGACCCTTTTCAAGATATACACTGGGTTTGCTTCTAACTTCAGTAATAATTCTTCTCTACTGTTCTTCCTCTTTCTGGCTCATCCTTATTTTTCTGACCTCAGAGTGCCTCAAAGCCCTACCCTCTTACCATTTATCAATATTTACCTCTTCTGTAATCTGATTCAGTTTCATCTCATATTATTTAAACACTGGTAACTCCCCAATTTGTATATCCAACCAAAACCTTTCATCTCTACTCCAGATCCATATTACATACTTGCTGGTAAAATCTCCACTTGCATAATAGACATCTCAATTTTATTACATCCTAAACTGAACTTTTCAGTATTCTCCCTGCAAAATGATGCCTCCTGTAGTCATTTCCATCTCAGCATAAAAGATGTACACAATCTTTTACTGGTATACCTCTAGAAATTTATTCAATATCTGGCTCTACAAATACCTCTAGAAATGTACACATCATCTGCACCCTTATTACATTGGTCTAAGTTACCATTATCTCTTGCCTAGATAATCGTTATAACCTTCTAACCAGCCTCCCTGCTTCTGCCCTTAATATATCTGTAGTCTGATCTTAATATAGCAGTTGAGACTTTAAAAACCTAAAGGAGATCATTTCATTCCTCTGCTCCAAATCTGCTAGTGATTCCCCATTCATTTCACTTACAGGAAAGCCAAAGCCCTTAAAATGCTCTACATAATCTGGCCCAAAAAGGGAGGAGAAAAAGGTAGGCAAAGTACAGAAAAACTGCTATTTATTTTTAAAATAGTTTAGTTTAATTATAATAATAGCATATTTCTATCCATAGAGTATTTATTTACCATGTATGTACCAATGTTCTGAAACACGTTATAAAAATTAATCCATTTAATATGCATAAATACCCTGTAAGAGAAGTTTTATTACTATGTTTTATGGATCAGAAAATGAAAGAACAAAATTAAGAGATCTGCCCAAGGACACACAGCTAGCAAGTAAACAGAGCCTGAATTTAAAGTTTGGGCTCTAGTGTCCAAGTTCTTAACATCACTCTACACTTGACAACATAAATTCAATGAATGAAAGTTGATTTCTTTTAAAGTATGAAAAACAATAACAAAAGAATACCACATATTAAAAGAATCAATATTTCTCAGCTATCATAAGTTCTTAGCCAAACATTTTGTGAAACTGCATTTAATTTAAATATATTTGGAAATGCCTATCACTAGTAATTGTTAAGATGAGAAGAGATAGTCAAATTCCAATGGCTTTGTGACATTTAATTTTAGCTAAAAGTTTCAAGAAACTCTATTTCAGAACTAAACTACATAAAATCTCTTCCTGCATTTGTATATTATAAAGTACTAGATGCCTGGTGCACAAAATTCGTGCACGGAGTGGGAGTGGGGGTAGGGGTGGTGTCCCTCAGCCCAACCTGCACCCTTTGCAAAATGGGACCCCTTAAAGGATGTCTGACTGCTCGTTTAGGCCCGATTCCGCCGCTAGGATCTGGCCTAAACAGGCAGTAAGACATCCCTTTCACGATCCAGAACTGCCGACTGCCCCTAACCACTCCCCTGCCAGCCTGATCAATGCCTAACTGTTCCTGTGCCGGCCTGATTTCCCTTAACTGCACTCCCCCTGCCAGGATGGTTCCCTCAAACTGTCCTCCCCTGCAGGACTGGGTCCCCACAACTTCCCTTCCCTGCAGGCCTGGGTCCCTCCCAACTGCCCTCCTCTGAAAGCCTGGGTCCCTCCCAATTGCCCTCCCCTGCAGGTCTGGGTTCCCCCCAAATATCCTCCACTGCAGGCCTGGGTCTCCCCCAACTGCCTTCCTCTGCCAGCCTGGTCCCATCAACTACCCTCCACTGCAGGCCTGGGCCCCCCCCCCAATTGCCCTCCCCTGCAGACCTGGGTCCCCCCCAACTTGCCCTCCCCTGCAGCCCTGGGTCTTTCCTAACTGCCCTCCCTTGCTGGACATCTTTGATCACATGGGGGAAGCCATCTTGTGATGGTCAATTTGCATATTGCTCTTTTTTTTTTACCGTTTTTTTCTAATTTATCTTTATGATTCAGATTATTACACTTGTTCCTCTTTTTTCCCCCATAGCTCCCCTCCTCCCATTTCCAACCCCACCCTCTGTTCCCGCCCCCCCTCCGTCCTCATCCGTAGGTGTATGATCATTGTCCATTCTCTTCCCGCACCCCCAACACCCTTTTCCCCCCGAAAATTGTCAGTCCACTCCCTTTCTATACCTCTGATTCCATTCTATTCACTAGTTTATTCTGTTCATCAGATTTTTTATTCACTTGATTTTTAGGTTCACTTGTTGATAGATATGTATTTGTTGTTCATAATTTTTATTTTTACTTTTTCGTCTTCTTCCTCTTCTTAAAGGATATCTTTCAGCATTTCATATAATACCGGTTGGGTGGTGATGAACTCCTTTAGCTTTTTCTTATCTGTGAAGCTCTTTTATCTGACCTTCAATTTTACATGATAGCCTTGCTGGGTAAAGTAATTTTGGTTGTAGGTTCTTGCTGTTCATCACTTTGAATATTTCTTGCCACTCCCTTCTGGCCTGCAAAGTTTCTGTAGAGAAATCAGCTGATAGTCGTATGGGTTCCCCCTTGTAGGTAACTAACTGCTTTTCTCTTGCAGCTTTTAAGATTCTCTCCTTGTCTTTTGCTCTTGGCATTTTAATACTGATGTGTCTTGGTGTGGTCCTTCTTAGGTTCCTTTTGTTTGGAGTTCTCTGAGCTTCCTGGACTTGGAAGTCTATTTCTTTCACCAGGTATGGGAAGTTTTCTGTCATTATTTCTTCAAATAGGTTTTCAATATCTTGCTCTTTCTCTTCTTCTGGTACCCCTATAATTCTGACGTTGGTACGCTTGAAGTTGTCCCAGAGACTCCTTACACTATCTTCATACTTTTTGATTTTTCATTTGTTTGTGTGTTTTTTTTTTGTTTTGGCTCTTTTGGCTGGGTGGGTTTTGCTTCTTCTATTTCATATCTTTGACTTGATTCTTACGATCCTCTTGTCTGCTGTTGGATCTCTGTATATTATTCTTTATTTCAGTCAGTGTGTACTTAATTTCTAGCTAGTTTTTTCATATGCTCAAGGGTCTCACTAAATTTATCAGCAGTCTCTAGAAACTTCTTAAAAAACCTAATAAACGTGGTTTTGAACTCTATATCCAGTCGTTTGCGTTCCTCCATTTCTGTCTTTTGTGACCTGTTTCTTAATCTCTGCATTTTGGCTTTCTGTGCTAGGTGTCCTATATAGGGCCCAGTGATTCAGACTCCCCAATCACCTGGGGTGGACACTTTTGTTGTACGCCTTTGAAAGCTGGGTGCACAGTCTTGTTGTAGTTATCACTGGGAGGTATCACTGGGGGGAAATGACCTGCAGGCCTTTCCCCTCGTTGTTTGGGGTTTGGATCTATTGGAGTTCTGTCTCAGCTGCAGACCCTTAGGTTATGCTGCAGGCAGGCAGGCGCACAGCTTGGGCGGGGTTGTGGGTGGGGCAGGGTCTCAGAATTATCGGGGGTGGAGCGACTCACAATGGCGTCCCCTCTGCTGATGCCACAGTTTCTACCAGGTTTGGCGTCTCCAAGCCCTGGGGTCTGCGCATGATTCTCAGTCCCCGCATCTCCACGTCAGTGATAGCTGCGAATAGCACTGCTAGAACGCCACTGGTCTTCCGCCACCCTGTTGCCCTACAGCCTGCGTTGCATTCAGTGCGACCCGGGGGTTTATAATCTTCCAAGCCGCGGACCCGATCGCCGCTGCCACCCTTTCACCCGCACCGTCGCGCGCTGCGCCGCCGCCTCCGTTTCGCGTGTGTACCTTTCAGTTCGGGCACTGGGAGCTTCTATTCAGTCTCAAAGTACTCCTCTTGCCTTCTAGATGTAATGGTTCCCCTCCCTGGGTTCTGGAGGATGGCCGTTTATCTGTATAGTTGTATTTCTATAAAGTAGGTGTGGAGGCTGTGCATTTAGGTATATACCTCATGCCACCATCTTGGTTCTTGCATATTACTCTTATTAGATAGGATAATCTCACAGCAATTCATAATTTCAGAATAACAAAATAGAAGTGTATAAAATAAATATAAGCAAGTAACACAAAAGATAAATGATCTGGCTAAGAACTAGTAATAGTTAGGTTATTAACTAATTTTCAGGCTCAGAGAAATAACTGATTTAAGTCAAGTTTATCTCACACATTGAACTGCTAACATTGAACTTCCTTAGTCTTATCTAATCCTTTACTGTTTTCCTGCTAACAGGCTATTTATCATGTTTAAATTAAAGGACATCTTCCAGCATATTTACTCCTTACAACTGGTATCTTGAGGAATTCAGAAATTAGATATTATCACAACAAACCAAAGAAAGAAAAAAACATGTTTTTAACATGAAAGATCTGCCAGACTGAAATTTCGACAATGTGTTACTAAAAATCAGTAAAACACCTTTAGGAGAACAGATTTGGATTTAAGGTAGTCCAATAATCCTATATAATAAAGAGGTAATATGCAAATTAACCCTCACGCCATAACACCATCACAAGATGGAGGCACACACCGCAAGGGTAGGGCAGCATAAGCAGGGCCAGTAGTTGTTCCGTGCGACTTCCAGTGGGGTCTCTACGGCCCCTCACAGGGATCTGGCGGCCACTTTGTGCGACTTCTGCCAGGGTTTCCATGGCCACACATGCATGCTGCAGGGGCGGGGTCTGGAAGGCACTGCGTGTGGCCTAGAGGCGGGTTATGGGGGTGGCACTCCAGGACTCAGGGCCATCCCACAGCACACTGGCTACACAAAGAACTCCAGGACTCAGGGCAGTCCCATGTCATGTGGTCTCGTGCGATTTTGTGCAATGGATCACTAGTTCTTTATATAAGAATACTAAGCACCACCTCTACTGAGTATAAAACTGTCTCTATACAACATATAACTATAGTACTATACTTCATTTCTCACTTGTTTATATTTTTTTAGATGGACCAGCACCCAGATAAGTTTTTCAAAATTAATTCATTTTGTACTAAAACAAAGTAGAATGCTTTCAGTTTTTTGGTAGTACATTCAAAGCTTTTATATTTCATATTAGAGTCCCGGTGCATGAAATTCATGCACAGTGATGGGGGAGGCCCTCAGCCCAGCCTGCACCCTCTCTAATCCAGGAACCTTGAGGGATGTCCAACTGCAGGTTTAGGCCCCATCCCACAGGAATCGGCCTAAACCGGCAGTTGGACATCCCTCTCACAATCCAGGACTGCTGGCTCTGAACTGCTCACCTGCCTGCCTGCCAGCCTGATCACCCCCTAACTGCTCCCCTGTCTGCCTGATTGCCCCCTAACTTCTCTCCCCTGCCAGCATGAACGCCCCATGTTCTCCCCTGCCAGCCTGATCGCCCCTAACCGCCTCTGCCTCTGCCACTGTGGCTTTGTCCAGGAGGACATGTGGAAGATGCCTGGTCTAATTAGCGTATTACCCTTTTATTGGTCTAGATAGCACTAATACAAGAAGATACTAATGCCTTCAATAAACTGAGTTATAAAAATCTCATTAACCTGCTTGGTGGGAGTCCACTCTTGAACAAAGAAGGAGGAGAAGTAAAATCAGCTTTTGTAGATGGAAGTGCTGCTTCCTTCTCTGAGTTTCCAGTTCTTCCCTGCTGTACCTTAAAAAAAAAAAAAATTATTAGCTTGTTTAATGTAATGAAATAGTCAAAAATAATACACGGAAGGTGTCCAAATAAATTTGTGACATATGATTTAAAGTTAAATAAAAATAATGTATCATTACTGGATATTTAATAACACTTACCTATTTTAGAAAATTAGGTGAAAGACACCATAGATAGATTATGGGATCAAAGTATTCCCAGCAATTAAAATTTTCAAATTAATGCCATTTAAAAATCCAAAAATCTATAACTCTTTAAGACTTTCATTAATTCCCTTAAATTACCACTTTTAAGTCCATGGTTACCACTCCATGTTTCAGAGTTCAAGAAAGGCTTTGAATAGTATTTCCCTTCTATATTCACTGCCCTTTAGCTAAGAAAACCATCAGTGTCCATTTTAGCCATTCTGATCATTTTCTATTCAGACTGTGATTTGCTATAATACAAATATTAATGATCTACTCCTGCAGTTCTATACCACTCCTCACATTTTCCCACCATTATCAATATCCTGCCAGTTCTATACACTGGCAAGGTGGAAGTCAGTCATCTGTCTTCTTATTACATCTTCTCAATCTACTTATTCTATAACTTCTCCCAGATTTGTCCATCTTTTCTGTTCCTATAAGATCCTTTGAGTATGAGCCAGTTATTCTCCTTTACAATGGTGAAATGAATCTCCTTTATGCACTCTTGCTTTTATACTCACCTTCCTATCTTAAAACTATAATTAATTTATTATATTTAAACAAAATCAAGATCAAGTTGCCCTTTACTTGAATAGCATCACACCATACTTTGTACCTATTGGTATTCTAATGCCCCTGTTCAGACTAAATTTTGCATCACTCTCATTTCCCCATGAGAATCTCAGAAACCTAGCCTCAGTTAGTCAAACCACTGATTCAATTTCAGAAACCATCTACCTTTTCTGAGAAAAAGAAACCTTTATTTATATATTTGAGCCATTATAGTCAGACCTCTTATTACTACTGAATCCAATCCCTAATTGGTGCCCCCATATAATTAGGGTTTTACACTGGCATTTTATTTGAAAAAAGAGTTCCACTGCTTAACAGAAAAACATTTAAAAGGCACTGACCCTAATGAGGAATGATTAAGATCAGAAAAAAATGGATTTTATAGATATTTAACAGGTAAAATTGACACAATGTAGTGATGGGAACTAAATTATGACTCATTCAAATATTTACTAAATATCTATTTGTACCAGTAGCCGAGACCACAAGGATAAATACAACAAAACTCGAAACTGTGGGAAAAGACAAACATAAAAACAATGAGAGCAATACAATAAATGCTATATAAAAAATAATCTATGAGATAAAAATGCTAGAACATAGAAAAAGAAGTGCATCACTCTGCCACAGAATGTCAGACACTATGGTCTCAACTGTTCCCCTCAGCTCCAGTAATTTATATCCAAATTATTACATGTATGATAAGTATCTCAAAACTTAACATGGTCAAAACAAAACTACTGATTTCCCACTATCCTCCAATCTGATCCTAAGTCTTTATAAAGCGCTCAAGTAAATGGCACCATCATCTACTGAGCTGCTCAAAACAAAAACAAACAAACAAAAAGACCTCGTAATCATCCAATAATATGAACATCCAATGTTAACTTAACCTTTAAAATGTATACCAAACTCAAGCATTTACCATTATGTCCACTCCTAAAAGCCAGGTCAAACCCACTGACACATCTCAACGATTCTATTAAATTAACTTGTATTTCTGCTTTGGTCTCACCTGTCTAAATTCCATCCTCTATACACAGTCAAAGCAATCTTATTAAAGAGTCTAAATGAATTCACGTCTCTCCCTGTTCAAAATTCTCTAATAGTTTCCCAATGCAAAAATAGTAAAAGCTAAACTTCTTATAATGGCCTGCAAGGATTTACATGGTATGGGGCTGCCAAACTCTCCCACCTTGTTTTCCTCTATTCCTCCCCAACTGATCTTTATTATGCCTAGTCATAAAGGCCTTTCAAGAATTTTTAACTTATTCCTCTTTGTAACAGCTTTTGCACTAGATATTCCTTTTACTTGGAATATTCTCTCCCCAGTTTGTCTCATGGATATCTCTTTCTACTCATTCAACTATTGTTTCAAATGTCTTCTTGGAGTGCCCTTCTCCAATCATGCCTAAATAAAATCTATCCTATTATCATTCTGTATTTTCTTCATAGAATTTCTCAATAGTATCATTATCTTAAGTTGAATTATTTACTGTTGTATGGTTATAGTCTGTTCGCTAACACTTCAAAATAGAATCTTTGAAAACATGGGTGACGTTCAGTTCAAATCTATACCCCAAGTACCAAAAAACAGTTCCTGGCATGCAGTAAGTGCTTAGTATATATCATTTGACTGACTTTGGAACTCAGCTGAAATGTCAGTTCTCCAAAGTTTTTAATAAGACACAGAGGTTATAACTAAATAAATTTTGGCATTACCGAATTAACACCCAAATTATCCATGAAGTCACATAAACTCTAAGGTACAGAATCTAAATATGTCTGAAATGTTCACCTCCCCTCAACACCCAACCTGAGATACTTCCTACCACAGTCAATGCTCAATTAAAAACTGGAATGGGGAGGACGAAGGGTTGGAAAAGTAGAAGAAGAGAAAAAAAAAAGGGAAGAGAGCATAAGTAAAAGAGCAGGTAAGAAAATGTAGCATGACAGATACACTTTAAAACATGTAAAAACTGCTTGTGTTTCCTCAGTTTTCTTTTATTTTTAATTTCTTCACAGTATATTATTCCTTATATTAAACAATCCTGAAAACGACCATTTTGGCAACCCTCCTAATCTACTTCCATTATCATTATCTACTTGTTTGTCTTTAGGATTGCACTCAGGATTATGCACACTCAAAATCTGTTTAATCAGAACCTATTATTTTTTCACATGATCTAATATTTTACAAAATGATTGTAAGACACCATGACTGATTTTCTAAAAACAAATTCATGTCAGAGCTTACATATACAAACAAAAGTTGACTAAAGTCTGTAACCTTTAGAAGCTAAATATTTACCTAATTTATGTTACCACTAGACCAAAATTTAAATTATTTTGTGAAATTTCCTTCACCTGCCCTACATAGCATTATTTATAAAAGTTTGACATGATAAACAAAACCAGAAGCTCAGTGCACAAAATCCATACACTGGGGGGGGGTGGGGAGGTGTCCCTTTGCCCAGCCTTCACCCTCTCACAATCCAGGATGTCCAACTGCCAGTTTAGGAGGATAGGGCCTAAAATGGCAGTTGGACATCCCTCTCGCAATGTGGAATCACTGGCCTGCCTGCCTGCCTGATCGTCCCTAACCACCTCTGCCTGCCTACCTGATTGCCTCTAACCACTGTGCCTGCCTGCCTGATCACCCCAAACTGCCTCTGCCTTGGCCCCTGCCACTGTGCTTTTATCTGGAAGGATATTTGGAAGGTCATTCGGCTGTCCAGTCTAATTAGCATATTATGCTTTTATTATTATAGATAGTATCTACAATCCCAAAATAATGGATTATGAAACTATTTAAGGTATTATTTATATGAAAACTTTAATAACCTAGGCAAATATTGACCATATAATATTAAGGTGAAAAAAAATAAAAGTAGAAAATTACATAGAAGGTTTCAAGATGACAACAGAGTAGGTGGATCTCGCTCACACCTCCACTCATAACCAAACTGGAAATAAAACCAAATAAGGAAATAATCATCTTGAGTTGCCAACTAGACTATCTGAAGAGGAGACTTATAATGAAAGACTGGCAGAAGAAACCACCAAGAGACTACACCTGTACAGTAGTTTGCCTGCTGTGGCTAGGGTTCAGCCTCATAGGCAGGCAGCCTGAGGGTAGATCCCAACAACAAACGGGCCAAGAGCAATCAAGACCCAATTACAAAAGGAGAGCCCACATTTAACACAAGGGACATTGCTAGAGCATACAGCTCAGGAGATCAAGGAGACTGCACCACTGGGTCCCAAAGGGCACCTACTAATTAAGGCCACATCATGAAGATGGAGAGTCATAGTGGTTCTATCTAATACATAGAAACAAACACAAAGAGACAGTCAAATGGGGAGACAAAGAAACAGGCTCCAATTGAAAGTACAGGAGGAATCTCAAAAAAGGGTAAATGAAATAGAGCCAAGAAATTTATCAGACAGTGCCTTGTCCCAGAGCAGATAGGGAAAGCAGCTGAAACGAGTAGCTTCCAGCCCGAATTGGCAGTGGAGATCGAGCTGGGAGACAGCCTGCAGCTGGATAAGACAGAAGACTCCTGAGAGAGGTAAATGCAAGGCTTTGGGAAAGATATTTTATCAGACCTTAGCCCTGAGGATCGGAAAGTCTCCGCACAGAACTGGCGCCGGCACCCAGCCGCGTCTCCCGAGACCGGCGGCGCAGTGGAAAGAGGGTCCGTGGAACTGCTGGTCGGCAGGGGATTCTCGATCCGGCTTCACAATCAGGAAAGGGCTGGGGCGTGCGGGCAGGAGAGAAGGTGCCCCCTCGAAGTGGATTCTACATCTGGGTCCACAGTAAAGACTGAAGGGTGCCAGCAGGAGAGGCACACGCGCGGCCGCAGCCTCTCCCGCCTCTGTGGTCGGAGTCTAACTACACTGAGCCCCACGCATAAGGCATAGTGGATACAGACATTTACTTGTGGCTGGAGTGTGGGAGAGGGTGCTGGGTTGTGGAATCTGGAGAGAGAGGGGGGTCCAGGAGAGGTGGCAGCGAGTTTGGTGCTGACTCATGCAGTTTGGTGCTGACTCATGCGGGAACCTGGGACCTAGGCAGCCATTGTGCCCTGAGGAGACAAACCCTCCCTCCAGTATCCAGGCAGCTAATACAGCCACACCCAGACTCTACCCTGAACTGTAAAAAGGATTTTTTTTTTTTAAACACAACCTAAATACTGCCGGCTTTTAAATCAGGACTGGTTTACGACACAGAGGAGCAGTGAATCGCAGGAAACTTCCATACTCTCCTGAATAGCTGACAAGACTAAGACACACCAATCAGAAGAGCAGAAGAAATGAATGAACCTCACTACTGCACATTTTTCTTTTTAATTTTTTTTTTTTTTTAAATTTCTTTTCCCTTTTTTCCATTAAGAAACAATTTTTTGTCTTTTTTCCTCACTTGATTTTATCTTTTTAATTATTGTATCTTTATTTTTAATCAATATTATCACTACTACTATTTTTCTTTCTTTTTCTAAGAGTCATTTTATTTTATCTTTATATTATTTTGAGATTAGTGTTCTTCATTTTATTTTCAGATTTCCTATAGCATCATTTTATTATACTAGGGTTTTTTATAATTTTTGGTGAGACTGTCTCACTTTTCCTTTTTGTTTTTTGGTTGTATTTTGGGTTTTTTTTTAAATTCTGTTTTCTCCTAACCTTGTTAGATGTTAATTGTTAATTGATTGATTAGGTGATGTACTCCATTCATCTCTAGGTCTTTGTAGATGGCATTTGTTGCTACTAGTAGCTATTCTATTTGAGTTTTCTCCCCATACAATCTCTTCGCCCCTTCTATTTCATTTTTTTTTTTTATCGCTCTTACTTTTTTTTTTTCATTTTCTTTGCCTTCCTTTTCCCAAATTTGTTCTGACACTCCCTTTCTCCTTTCTTTTCTTCTTTTTCTTTCGTTTTTTTATCCCCTAACTCTCTTTTCTATGGTGGTAACCGTTAGTGGGTTATAAGTATCGTGAGTACATTTCGGTTCACATCTTTGTGCATTGTGCCTTGCTATGTTGTATTTTGTGCCTTTAAATCAACACAGGAGAGAAAAAACTATATAACCAGAGACCCAGAGAAGATAGATCATGGGGAGACAAAGAAACAGTCCGCGTATGAAAGAAAAACAGGCATCACCAGAAAGGGAAGTAAATGAAATGGAAGCAAGCAATTTGTCGGAGAAAGAATTCAGGGAAATGGTCATAAGGTGGATGAAAAGAATGGAAGAAAAATTTGACAGTATGTGTAAGAACCAAGAGGACATGAAGAAGAACCAAGAAGAAATGAAAAACGACATCACTGCTATGAAGAACTCAATAGAAAGCATCAAGAGTAGACTAGAAGAAGCAGAGGACCGCATCAGTGAGCTAGAAGACAAGGTAGAAAAAAATACCCAAGCAGAGCAGCGCCTAGAAAAAAGAATTAAAAAGCAGGAGGAGAGCATAAGAGAACTTTGGGACAACACAAAATGAAACAACAAACGCATAATAGGGGTGCCAGAAGGAAAGGAAACTGAGCAAGGAATAGAAAACTTGTTTGAAGAAATAATGACAGAAAACTTCCCTGAAATGGGAAAGAAAAAACCCACGCAAATCCAAGAAGCCCACAGAGTTCCAATCAAAATGAATCCAAAAGACCAACGCCAAGGCATATTATAATTAAATTGGCAAGCACCAATGACAAAGAAAGAATCTTAAAAGCGGCCAGAGAGAGACAGAAAGTTACCTACAAAGGCTCCCCAATCAGACTAGCGACTGATTTCTCAACAGAAACACATGAGGCAAGAAGGGAATGGAATGAAATATACAAAGTCATGCAAAGGAAGGGTCTGAATCCAAGAATACTATATCCAGCAAGGCTATCAATCAAAATTGAGGGTGAAATTAGGAGCTTCACAGACAAAAAAGGACTAAGGGAGTTTGTTACTACCAAACCAGCAATGCAAGAAATGTTAAAAGGCCTACTGCAAAAAGCAAAAATAGGAAACGAAGAAGGAACACAAGGGTAAAGAATAAAAATGGTGACAAACAAGTATTTATCAATAATAACTTTAAATATAAATGGAGTAAATGCTCCAATCAAAAGACATAGGGTAACTGAGTGGATAAGAAAACATGACCCACATATCTGCTGTTTACAGGAAATCCACCTCAGAAAAAAAGATACACACAGATTGATGGTGAAAGGATGGAAAAATGTTTTACAGGCCAATGGAAATGAAAAAAAAGCTGGAGTAGCAATACTTATATCTGACAAATTAGATCTCAAAGTGAAGGACATAAAAAGAGATAAGGAAGGCCACTTCATTATACTAAAGGGAGCCATTCAACAA
>PVJC01016618.1:0-33448 GCA_004026665.1 Murina feae | reverse complement strand
GATTCCAGAATGCCTAGCTGTTATCTAAGGCAGCAAACACAGAGAAGTAGCAGTTATGGGGGACGAGGTGTGGCTAATGAGTTTGGTTTTTGTTGTGTTGAATCTGAGTGCCTGTGGGACTTTGAATGATTGTGGTCCAATCCTGGAAAAGTGACTGTACTGTGCTTTCATTCCACCCTAATTTCCACCTTTCTCTCGAATTTCCCAATTATTTTTAATAGAGGACAGCAATCCAAGAGATGCTGGTTGCTGGCGTATTCCCACTCACAGCTCTATGCAGACTCTTACATTATAATGGTCCCAACAGCCCACCAACCCACTTTTTCCATGTGGTAATTTTGATGATCTCTAATTACAGGCATAAGATCCAAGTAATGGCTGGGTTACATTTTCTGCTTAGACAAATTATGTACATAATTATAGGCACATGCTCACCGAGATGTTTGGAGCATCTGATGCTTCTATAGAGAAGATAATTGTCAACCTTTGCACTGTAATTAAGTCTAAATGGGAAGCCTAATCATTTTTCAAATGAGCAAATGGTGAGCCAGTCTTGATCGGCTGTGTCATGGCAGCAAATACAATGGATTTGCTGCACAGATTAATTAGTCATCTCTGAATGTCACAACCCTCAGGAAACCTCACATTAGATCTAAGCACTAGAGCTAATTAGCAGTGCATTGTTGAAAGTCTGTATGATTTTTACCTGGCTTACCCTTGGAATTCTAGCTTTTCCCAGTTCTTCCTGCCCAACCTGCTCCCTGAATCTTTCTTTTCACAGTGATTCATATCAAGCCATTTAAGGTTTCTACCCATTCATTCCAGCACAGGCAGGAGAGAATGACAGAACAAGGACATAGAATGAGACAGAACTGGGATCAAATCCCACCCAGTTTCATTCTTACTAGTGAAAATTTAGGCAACTCGTTAACCTCTCTCCATTTCAGTAGTCTATCTGTGTGACTCATCTCATTTTGATGCATTTCCTGGTAAACTGTAGACATAAGTTTTGCAGCATACATATCATTAAGACAGTTCAGTGTTTGTTTACTAGTACAGCTCTTCTTTAGGCGTGAAATTATATACACAAGGAAGTGCACAAAATAACTGTGTTTGCCGACTTTGGAAAATGCATAACCGGTGCACCTTAAACTCTTATCTAGAAATAGGACATGAAGATGGCTCCAGAAGAGAATGTACAGATTATCTGTTCAATTATTTCATTCCAGAGATAAGGAACTAGAGGCCAAGAGCACTCAAGTGATGGTTCTAGTGTCAGAGCAGGCCAAGTGTAGGGCTTCTTAATATCTACCATGGCCATAAACAAAAAGTCAACTAGGTATTCTGTCTGCAAAAAAAGCATTCATTAGTGAAAAAGAAAGGATGGCAAGGTGGTGTGTGCAGCCATGGCAAGCCACGTGCAAGAAGAGAGAGCAAGAAGAAGTAAGTTCCTTATGGAGGGCGGAGGGAGTTAAGTGGGGGGGCTGGTGTAACCATAGAGTTCGTCCTGCAGGGCTTTTGCCACCCATCTACCTGTAGGAGCTCCTCCTACTGGCCCTTCTGATTTCTGCTCCGGTTAAGGTCCCTGTCATAAAATTTGACATACACCTAGCCGACCCTTGCACTGGGCCTGACTTAATTCCTGGTTGACAGTCACTAGTTGGGTAGCCTCTATTGGGGCGTCACCTATCACAATACTCTGTTTCCACCTGAATGCTGATGTTCGATCAGCCAGCTATCTTCCTGAAATGATCACACCCGCTTTGCCTTTGCCAAATAGTATTCCTTTTCAAGTCTCCCCAACCCCTGTTTGGCAGAGGCCAAAGCCTTTGACAGAACTGTCCCCTCGTTTGATGGCATGGATGCGCTGTTTTGTCTGTTTATGTGTCCATTGCAACTGGAAGGGAGTTCGGCCTTAAGAACCAGCCTGTCACATTCACTAACTTTCTTTTTATTTTCTGTGAAAAGATCTACCTGGCTCAGCACTGGCCACACGGAACTACTGCAAATATGTTCTCTTCGTAACTGTGTCTTTTCTTTGCTATAATAAAGGTGATAAGCCCTAGCCAGTTTGGCTCCGTGGATAGAGCGTCGGCCTGCAGACTGAAGAGTCCCAGGTTCGATTCTGGTCAAGGGCATGTACCTTGGTTGCAGGCACATCCCCAGTGGGGGGTGTGCAGTAGGCAGCTGATGGACGTTTCTCTCTCATCAATGTTTCTAACTCTCTATCCCTCTCCCTTTCTCTCTGTAAGAAATCAGTAAAATATATTAAAAAAAAAATAAAGGTGATAACACCTACAAACCAAAAATGATTATTTCTGCCAAAAAAAAAAAAAGAAAAGAAAAAAAAATCTTTCGAATGCAAGGCGTGACATCGCTTCTGTGTTTTCCTAGTTTGGGGCCTTGTAAACACCAATGTGGAGCCCCCTGGGGTTCCCACCTGGGAAGATACGGCTCTAAGTGGTGAGAATAAAAGGAGAAGAGAAGGATTTGGCCACGAAAGAACGATGAGAAAGAACAATGATGTACGCTCCGCAGGCCAGGCAACAAAGCACTCTGGGGAGAGGGCACTTGCAGAAGCGCCATGTAATTTGTGGGAAGCCACTAATTTGCAACTTAAATCACGGCTTTGCGTCCTTCCAGAGAAGTAGGCTGTGTATCAATGGGAGGCATTTAAGAGCTGCCGAGCTGCCAGAAGCTCTCGCCCGAGGGAACTGGCATCCTCCATCCTTGCGGAGGGAGAATCGGTTGAAACTGCTGCTATTGAGAACTGGCCCAAAGTGTCCCACGGGGTTAGTGGGGACGCTGGCCAACAATGACATGAAGGTTCAGGCCATCCTTGCAGGCAGAAGGCTCTGCTGGTGTCCCTCAGAAAAATGAAGAACATTAAGAAACATCAGTTCTAAAGGGCTTCCTGTAGAGACCACTACTCACTTCCCAGAAGCCAACGGTCCTTGTCTGACATCTCGTCACGCTGTCAATCTTATTACAAAGAATCCGTAAAGCTGAAGCTTACTAACGAGCAAGCGTGTAAGTAGGAAAGCGCACCGCTGCCCCAGGAGCCAGTCTCTCAGAGTTCTCGACCAGAGATACAGCCCAAAGGTGTGCAAAGTCCCAAAAGGGTACCCGGGCTCTCCATGGCACGGCTAGCTTTCATGCATTTCATTACGACCCCAAAATACGGCGTTACCCCAGCACATGGAAGGTGTGGCCCAATGGTGACTTGAGCAACCGTTCGAGCAAGAAGTGGACTCCAGGGGGACTTGTTGGGCCAAAGATGAGAGTGACGGGAGAGGAAATGGGCAAGGCTGGAAGGCAGAGGCAAAGGACTATAGGAGGAGCATCAAGTCCATGGCTAGGAATTAATTTTGTTCACATATGAAACAAACACACATGACACATTTCTATAAGCCGGTTTCAGGGACGTTGCTACATCCCGGGAATACACAGAAACCATTTCGCAAGGTAATGAATGCATTATTTTTCTCCAGACAATCTCCTAATTTTTAAAAAAATATATTTTATTGGTTTTTTACAGAGAGGAGGGGAGAGGGATAGAAAGTTAGAAACATCAATGAGAGAGAATCATCGATCAGCTGCCTCCTGCACACTCCCCACTGGGGATATGCCCGCAATCAAGGTACATGCCCTTGACTGGAATCGAACCCTTGAGTCCGCAGGCTGACGCTCTATCCACTGAGCCAAACCGGCCAGGGCGACAATCTCCTAATTTAACAAAAACGCCAGTTCTGTGGGGAGATGCTTATGTTATTAGTAGAGAGGTATTCACACGATGCTATGGATGCACAGCACAGAGCTATCAGCCAGGCAAGTGGAGGATTTCTAAAAGGATTTATGCAAGCAAAGTGACCTTGGAGAAATATTATTCTGAACGTTAGTTATGTAAGACATTGGAACAGGCCAGTGCTGAACAGAGGAAAATATCCTGAATTGCTATTGTAGCAACTCAGGTTCCAGTGGAGCAATGTTAGAAGAAATAATATTTGGCGTATGAAACTGACTTCAGGAGAAATCTGCTTTCCTGCCCATCTCTTGCAGGGCTCCCCCAACTTTCATGGTCTGTGCGCACCTCAGAATCCAAGGTGCTCAGAGCCACGGTTCTAGTTCCAGCAATCCATGCTCGTTTGACAACTATTTTTTAAAATATATTTTTATTGATCTCAGAGAGAGGGAGAGGGAGAGATAGAAACATCAATGATGAGAGAGAATCATGGGTCGGCTGCCTCCTGCATGTCCCACACTGGGGATCGAGCCCACAACCTGGGCATGTGCTCTGGCCGGGAATCGAACCCTGACCTCCTGGTCTATAGGTCAATACTCAACCACTGAACCACACCAGCCAGGTTCAACAACTGTTTATTAACGGTTTATTGTGTTCCAGGACCCGATCTAAGAACTACCAGGGCAAAAGTAATATAAGGACTCTGTACAATAGATAAAAATAGTTCCATGTCTGTGTTATCTACTAACATGTTACCCTACATTGACCAAAGCCTGACTCTGGTGTGACACCACTAGGAGGAGCGCCATGATGCAGTAGAAGAGGCACGGCGTCACTACACAACGGGTCTCAAACTTGAAAGAGGACGGATCGCCGGAAAGGTGAACACGAGGACTGCTAGGCCTACTCCAGAGTGATTGACCCAGGAAGGCTGGGAGGATGCCCAGGAGAGGATGCTGGCCCAGGGACCACACTTGTAGAGCCTCTGGAACAGGGCGGCTTCCCCATTTCTTCTCTCCCCCCACTCTCGCCCAAAGAGGCTGTCCTTCCTGTCAATGCCGGTCACGCCACAGATGGACGTTGACAAGTCTAGCTCTCTGCGTAATAGGTGGCCTTAACTCTCCACTGGGCTGATAGGAGCCTGTTAGATTGCTTCGACTTTCCTTCTCGCTGAGGGGGAGGTATTCATTACATACCGTATTTTCTGGCATATAAGACGACTTTTTAACCCAGGAAAATCTTCTCAAAAGTCGTCTTATAAGCCCAGTCGTCTTATACGCCGGAAAATATGGTCGTAGGTGATATAGGAATTGCCATGGTTTTCAGACCCACAGGAAGAGAGGCAGCCGCTTGGATGATGGTTTAGAGGTTGGGCAGCAACTTTCACTGAGCACTAGCAGCTCACAGCTCCGCACTGTGACCTGGACACATGTACCCTTGGCAAGAAAACACCTTGTACCCCCATGGCATCAAAAGAAAACCTTTCAGTGTTTAGAATGTAATAAAACGTGGGCTAATACAAAACATATTCATTATGGAAGGAAACAAAATTTAAATCTGCAGTTCACCTAACTACCTACTAAAGAGAAAGGTCCGCCTTCAACCTTTGCATTATCACTAATGACTTCCATGCATTGCTATATGCCCTTAGTCAGGTGACCAGCTGGGCTCCCAGGAACGGGGCCTCGCCTAGCCAGGCTTAACTCACATAATCGGGGAGCCGGCAAGGCAAGACCCACTGTATTCATTTGCATGCATTTGCCTATGAGGTCAAACTGCGAAGAAAGAAATGAATTAGCACAATTTTCTGTAGGCCTATTTGGCTTGGAAAAAAAATAGCAGTTTCAGCTCAGTTCAAGTCTGTATGGATCCAGGAAACCCTGTTCTGCTCACATCTAGGGCAAATCATCCTCTATGCCAACACATGTCCTAGGACCCGTCTGCTGCATGTGCACAAACCTGAGGCACTGTGGGAAGTGGGGGCATTGCATTTGGCTCAATTCTGCGATGGTGGCGAAACTGCTGGGAGCACTTTGCTATGGTAAGGCTTCCACGTTAGAAGAGTGAGAGGGTGCATGGGTTCCAACCTGAATTATCTTCAGCCCAGTGCTGGGCTCATGGAGGCAGTCCATAGGTTCTTTTTAAAAAATATATATGTATTTTTTCATTGATTTTAGAGAGAGAGTAGGGGAGAGGGATAGAGAGATACAAACATCAATAAAAGAGAAACATCCACTGGTTGCCTCTCGCACGCCCCCTACTGGGGATGGAGTCCTCCCCCCTGGTATGTGCCCTGAATGGAAATTGACTCAGTGACCTCTTGTTTCATGGGTTGACGCTCAATCACTGAGCCACACTGGCCGGGCCATAAATACTTATGAATGTGGACAACAGTGGAGCAGTAAAAAGCCCAGATGAGTTGGGTTTTACACATGAACCTGCAGTTCATTTGGCCTTAAAACATTCCCCAGTAAGAAGTATTGGCCATTCATGCATCTTAATCTTAATCTTAATCTTCCATGATGAGTCCTTCGCAAGTGTAAAGTTATAGGAAGGTGGGTGCTGCGGTGTCCTGCAGAGGAAATGTCTTAAATAAGAGGTCACTGTCCAAGATGCTTAGGGACGCTAAGCCTCATCAGCCCATCAAACCTTGCTTTTCCAGATGGTGCGTGGATGTGAACATTTTTATAAGCTCTTCTCGTCCAAATATTAAAGAACTTTATTTTTTTTTTGTTATAAAATGCTGATGCTCCAGCCATTAAAAATAGTGCAATATGAAAACTTGCTGATCTGCTTTTTGTCCAGAGAAGAAAACAACGTGTTTGGCAAAAGTCATTGATTTTTCCAGCAAAATGAGCAATAAAGGGCCTAATTTCTTAGAAAAGTTCCAAATTCAACCCCACCTGCCTAATGTTTCCAGCAGATCCTGCACATTTCGCTCGGAATCTGGAAACATTTATAATTTGTGGTTCTTAATGAGCTGATGGAAAGAGGAAGGAAGATGTTGATAATTTCTACATTTTACAAGCTATAGGGATAGCCACCACTCGTAAGCAATTAGGAACAAAATATTTAAACGCTTGGCTTCGATCTGTCCAGCTATAAAGTAAGTGAGCCAAGCTACCTGTTTCTCCAAGTAACTTAACAAGTAAGCGTGGTGATAATAACTCCTCGTTTTTAATGTTAGCATTTCCTACATGTTAGGAATTATACGAAAATTCCTATTTGCATGCGCTCATTTGCTTCTTCCTACAAGTCTAAAGCATGTTCTATAACCTTCACGTTATAGATGAAAAACAAGACTGAGGCTTTCAGAGAATAAACAACTTCTCCAAGTCAATCAAATAGATGGAAGATCAAAATTTAAGTCTATCCCACTACAAAACGAGAGTTCATAAACACTTTCTTAAATGAAACACAGACTCTCAAATTAAAATCATTATTTCCCGTCTTACAAAACCTCTATATAATCACATATTAGCAATTAAATACACAGATAGCATAAACATACACGCACACACACACACACACACAGTTTGCTTTCAATCCCAACGGTCTCCTCTGGTTATTTCCATGACCCAGAATAGATTTTTTCCCCCCGTGATTCTGGATAGATGGATCAATTTCATAGCTCGGAGGTTGAGGGGGGAGAAAAAAAAGAAAAGATGATCATAAGATGACTTTAAAAACATGAATATGTCCAGTTAAATAATAAAAATTAAAACTTGTTTCACACTTAAAACTTTTCCTTCCCCCAGCCAGGACTAAATTTAGCTGTTGGGGTAGAAACTATTTACAAAAAGGATACACAATTTTAAACGTAACATTAAGCACGAAAATGAATAACAATTGTAACATCATCTCCTGGCTGGCATGGCGCGGAGGCTGAATGTCAACCTATGAACCAGGAGGTCACGGTTTGATTCTCAGTCAGGGCACAGGCCCAGGTTGTGGGCTTGATCCCCAGTGTGGGACGTGCAGGAGGCAACCGATCAATGATTCTTTCTCATCATTGATGCTTCTATCTTCCTCTCCTCCCTTCCTCTCTAAAATCAATTCTTAAAAATATTTTTAAAAGGGAATTTTTTAAAAAAAGGGCATCTCTCCTAGTTATTCCTTCACAAATGTGTGAAAGCTTGTAAACTATTGTGATACCCTCAAGATGGTGAACTCGTATGTTCCTGGTCCTCATTCCCCCAAGGAAATATCAAGTAAACAGCTAGGAACAAATAGCTTCCTGGGGCTCTGGAAATGATTAGAAATCTGTAACAGCCATGCAGACACCCAAACAAGAAGAAGCTGCATGCAGCCTGGCCAGAGTGGCTCAGTTGGTTGGGTGTCTGTGCACCAAAAGGTTGCACATTCCCAATCATGGCATATTCCCTGGGCTCCAGGTTTGATCCCCAGTTGGGGAACATACAGAAGGCAACCGACTGATGTTTCTCAATCACATCAACGTTTTTTTCTCTCTCCCTTTCTTTCTCTAAGCATGTCCTCGGGTGAGGATTAAAAAAAAAAAAAGAAAGACGAACAAGTTGCATTCCAAATGGTAAGAAACTGTCTGGCATTTTTATTCGTCGCATCCCATCCCAGAGCGCAAAATGTTAGAATAGGGAGAAAAATACCATTGGGTCAGAACTACTCATTTCATTTAAGCAAATCAATAACCCTGGTGTCAAGAGGGGTTGACATGGACTCTGCTATCTGAAGCAGGCCGGTCCTGCTTCAGAGTAAGAGATTTCATATGGCCATCACCGCCACACATTCCTCATCATCGTAAAACATTTAATAATTTCCTGGGCTGAGCAAAATGATTTTAAACAATTCTGGACCCAAAAGCAGTGTCATCGTTCCAAGACTTGCAAAATAATGAGAAAGAGAGAGAAGGGTTGGCGGGAAGTCCATCAGATGGCGAGGCCCTGGGGAAAGCTGGTAACATGAACCCCTCATCCCAGCCACGTGCTCCTCCGCACGCACCACTGCAGCGAGCCTCACCAAGGTGGGTCAAGAGGGATGGCACCCCTGCTCTTGCACCCCCGCCCCCAGCCCCCACCAAGGCTACAAGGGGGAAATAAGACACAGGGAGACGTCTTTCCTTACAATAGATTCTAGCTACTTCAAGCACTAAATATTTTGAAAGTCCTTGACGTAACATTCACATCTGGAAATGGGCTCCTTGCCACAAGTACTGCAATATTTTTAAAACAGAACTGTCGACAACAAAGGATATCCAAACTGACAGCAAATATTTATGTCTCCTGGAAGGCCATCTCCAACACAGCAGAGAATAAATCAATATTGGTTGTTTGAGATTTCAAATGTGTGAGGAAGGGCTCACAGCTAGGGAAGGGTGGCTTCTGCATAAATTTAAAGCAACAGAGAAATTTCCAGGGGAACAGACTCCGCAGGCTGTGAAATCAGTGACACTCAGGCCAAGGAGAGCTGGCTCTGGCCACGGCTGAAATGATTCCCAACCGTGGATGCACGTTGTCAAAACTCATGGACCTTCACATATGCTGGATCCCACCTCCACGTGTGGAGATTCTCACGTGTAGGTCTGGCATGAGGCCAGGCCTAAGCAGCTGGGAACGAACCTAGGTTACCAGCTTGTGTGACTAGGTAACTGGATGGACTGGATTCCATCCACTGGGCAAGAGTTCACTGATTAATCCAAGTGAGGCTTTAGGAAGTGGGAGGAGAATTACAAATGTTGTTCAGTCATGTGTAGTTTAGTTGAATCAGAGAAGTATGACTGACCTCTCAAGAGAGAAAAAGAGTGAATGAACTCATCTAAAAGAGAATAAAGCAATGATTCTCATCTTGGGATGATGCTGCCCCGCCCTCCTTCCGCCACATCCTGGGGTATCTGGCAACGTCCGAAGCCTTTTTTGGATTGTCATGATGCAGGGGGTGCATCTTGTGGTTAGAGGTCAAGTATTCTGCTAAACGTCCCCAAATGCACAGAAGATTCTTCCGTTGATTTTTAGAGAGAGTGGAAGGGAAGGGGAGAGACAGAGAGAGGGAAACATCGAAGTGAGAGAGACACATCAGTTGGTTGCCTCTTGCATGTGCTCCAACCAGGGCCGGAGATCAAGCCTGCAACAGAGGCACATGCCCTTGACTGGAATCCAACCCAGGATCCTTCCGTCTGTGGGCTGATGCTCTATCCACTGAGCCAAACCACTAGGGCTAACACTTCCCTTTTATAATGCTAAGCTCTGCAGGGGCCAAACAATGGCTGCCAATATGGTCTCCGACGCCCACAAACGAACATTGGTTTAAAACAAACCAGAAGACCATACAAGATAATCAAAGCAAGTTCCCAAGTATGCGGGCCAGATGCAGAGGACGCTGGAAGCCTGGACAGGGAGAGAGGTTGGAGTGTCCCAAAGGCCTCGGGCAGGATTCCTGGAGGAAGAGGAGGAAGACGGGGTGGGAGCTGAGCACTATTTAGACAGCTGGGGCAAGGCGGCCATGGAGCTGCTCCGTCGCTAAGCAGGTTTGTCACACAGCAGATCTTGTTCAATCTGGAGATGATGAGATTAGGTTGCTGTTTCCTTCCTGCCGGCCAGTGGGAGCGGACGGCGAGACGGGCTCCTGCATCTTCTCAGGATGCACCATGCTGCACAGGTCCTGCCTGGACCGCTGACAACTCGAGGGAAAACTCAGAGTGGTGAGCGAAGGCCGTTTGATGGTAGGAAAAAACGAACACGTGCGCTTTATCAGGGAAAAGTGGATTTCTTCCAGCTGAATGTATTTATTAGTTTTATTTCAAATTTCCCTGCCAATCTGTGTTGCTTACAGGACGGGTAAGTGTAGTAACAGCCTAGTGCTTTGAAGCCAGCCAGGATTAATGATAGCGTCCCGGGCACTCTGCTGGGTGGACATGAGCCTACCATGGGCGAAGCCACTTGTCCCACATCGCACAGTGGCAATTCCGGGTTCCAACAGGCTGAGCCGAAATCTGTTACAAATTCTCAACATGATTGCAGACACCAATGCCATAAGCGAGGGCCACTGGGCTTCCTTTTGCCATCTGCAGAGCGGAGACCAGGAGACCGACCGGAATGATGGGAGGATCCCATGAGAAAGGATGTTCACGGCTCCTCGTCCAGACCTGCTCACAAATACTTGCTCAGGAGGCACCAAATTTTCCTCTCATGGTCCCCTGCTCCTGCATTGACCAGACTCCCCTCCTGCCCAGCTAAAGCCCTCAGAGAATAGGACTTTCTTTTGTTCTAAACCCAGTGTCTCCCCCCCCACACACACACAAAAAAGAGAGGGTTTCTCTGACATGGTATTTCTTTGAGTAAAAACAATGACTATTAACTATAGCAGTATCAAGTAGGGGAGCTGATAGGCCTTTCCTATGAGCTTCTATTTCTATCCGATCCTCATGCTTTTATGTTATTTATTTAATACTAGGGGCCCGGTGCACAAAAATTTGTGCACTCGGGGTGCAGGGAGTCCCTCAGCCCGGCCTGTGCCCTCTCGCAGTCTGGGACCCCTCAGGGGATGTCCACCTGCTGGCTGCCTGACCAGCCTGGGTGAGGGGCTTTAAGGCTGCCCACAGCTCCCATTGACCCAACATCCCAGCAAGGCCGGCTGGATGCTCCTATAATTGATGCTGTTCCTTTAAGGCAGCCTTTTACTAACGAATCCTCCTCTCTGCCTCACCTCGCAGCTTCTATAATGAAACAATTGTTACACTTAATTGTTGCAAATGTGCGTTTTTGCTTCAGGCCAAACAAAGGCTAAGGAGCCAGCAAGCAGGTAGTTTCGCTTTCGCTCCTGCTGCACAGACGCTGCCTAAATGTTTACTCAGGTCCGTGAGTGGCGGCCGCCATGTTGGCTGGGCTAATTTGCATACAACCGTTCTGATTGGCTGTGGGCGTCCCGGAGAAACGGTTAATTTTACTATTCCGCTTTTATTAGTTTAGATATTTTTGTTGATTTCGGAGAGGGAGAGGGAGAGACAGAAACATCAATGAGAGAGAATCATCCATCGGCTGCCTACTTCACGCCCCCTACTGGGCATGTGCCCCGACCAGGAATCGAACCATGGCCTCCTGGTTCACAGGTCAACACCCAACCACTGAGCCACACAGGCCGGGCAGATTCTCATGTTTTTCAGATTGGTTCCTAAAATGTGAGTTTTGAAACTTCATCAACCCCTCTGCCCCGGGCTCATCAAGGTTCCTAAAGACCATTCCTTCCCGGGAGTTAATCACTGATTTTGAAATTGCATTGCTCATTTGTGCACTATGGGATATGGAAAAGAAAAGGCCCAATTCTTTTTTTTCTTTTTTTTTTTTTTTAAGAACAGCTGTCCCTGCCCCACTGACAGCTGCTTTACAAATTGCCCAGACATTAAGTCATTATTTCCTCATTATAAGAGCAGCTGGGAGAAATCGCCTGCATCCCTCCCTCCCCAATCCCACCCCCACTTCCTCCTGTCTCTTCCTCCGCCCGCCCTGAAATGGGCCAGGCCCACAGGAGGATGGTATTGGTTTTCTTCTTTAATGGAAGGTTGTGACTAAGCATTCTGAGCACCGGTTATTTTTCAGCAGCTCTTAAAGACATCGCGGTATGAGATGCTCGCTCTCGAGGCAACATGGAACATTGTCTAGGACACATCCGTTATTTCATTGGCAAGGAACTTAACACATTGCGGACCAGTAGTTTCATTGCTGGCTTTACCCAGTGGCCAGATAAGTTTCTACGGAACGAGTACAAAAATCGTTTGACATAAATGTTAAAGGCGCGCTGTAAAATTCAATACCCATTGCGTTTTGAAGTTATTTATTGCATGTTCTCACAAGCGAGTATCTTTTTAAAGTGGGATGCTTTGTAAAACTCTGTGTACTAGGAAGCGAGAATTCTCATGATCCCTCCGCAATGCGTTAAGGGCAGAGAAGTGGTTTGGTCAAGGTCCTGCCTGCAGGTGGCAGAGCTGAGGCTCGGAGCCATGTCTTCCCACATCTGGTCCACGGGAAATGGGTCTGGACCATGAACTTGCCTCATTTTCCTAATAGTCAGCTAGTGCCCGTTGTTAGAAGAAATATATGCAATGAGATACCTTCTCTCTTTACGTTTAAAGGAGAGTAACACTGGAATTTTAGCAACCTACATATACCTTTTTTTGTATAGTTGACACGTAACATTATATTAGTTTCAGGTGTATAACCTATTGATTTGTATATATTGTGAAATGACCACATGATAAATCTACTTACTGCTTATCACCACTCGTGGTTAAAATTTTTTACTTGTCACGTGAGCTTTTAATATTTACTCTCTAAGGAAGTTTCAAATGTGCAATGCAGTATTTTGATTTGTATTTTATATTAGGCAAGCGAAGCTTAACCAGGCTTGGTCTATCCAGCCTTCTGCCGGTAAGATATTGACAAACTTCTATAACAGTGTCAAATCTGACATGCTCCTGTACTCTGCCTGCTATAGGCCCTACCCTGGGTCACCACCCCTGCCCTTTGACCCTCCTTGACCCTTTCCCACCACTGCTTTCCTATGATTCAGTGACTCCCAGCCTCTACCCACTACACACCAGTTGCCTCATCCCCATGGTGATAGCAGAAATGCCACCTGATGTTGCCAAATGCCCTCTGGAGAGGTGAGCAGAATTGCCCTTGGTTCAGACCCGCTGCCTTAAAAAATATCTGCCACTGCTCAAATCTGTAATATCTGCCACTGGGATATGCTGCCATCTGTTCGTGCCTCACTAATTTTATATATTTTGAGGATCACTCCTGAGTAAAAGTAAATTTTCCAGCTACTAAGTGGTGAGCTAGAATCTAAATGGAGGCAGACAGATTACTGGCAAAAAATAAAGTGCAGAGGTAAGATGCTGTCCACAACAATAGAAAGAATGAATTGAAAAGAAGCTTTGAAATGGTCATGTGATGAATTATTATAAAAAGAGACAGAGGGTCAAGTAGGAACTAGAAAATGAACAGGGACAGCCCCATTTCAGCCAGTGAGAAAACAGATTCCACGGTTTTTCCCATCATCCCACTGGGTATGCCCAGGCTAGAGACGGTCAGACTTCCCATCTCTGCTCTCTCCAGCCTTGCGGGGAGCGTGACATTATTCTTTATACTATGGCGACGGCCATGGCAGCAACCACGACAGTAACATACTAACCAAAAAGAGCAATTGCAAAAACGGCAAGTGTAGCAGATGTGCTTAAATTAAGAAAATGGCAATAAACAATTGAGGTAGGCCATATTACACCTTAGTTACAGCGCTAAACAATTTACATAGCTCCCATCAGCTCACAAATCCGGGCCCTTTAGTGCGAGAAATACATTTTACGGGCCTGGTAATGAGAATCTATATTCCACATTTGCAACCTGCTGACTTCGTTATGCCCAGTGCATGGTAAACAAGGTAGCCTTTAACTTCATGGCATGTGATTGCTCCACATTCAAATTCTATTTTGAAAATACATCGTTCTATCTCACTCATGCACACCCAGATCACACTGCTTTTCCCCTAAAGCACAGCAGCAAAGTCAAACAAAACTGGTGCGTTTTTAATTCGCTAGGTTCCCAGGAATCCCAAGTAACAGTATAATGAAGACGCTGTGTGTGCGACACCTGTTCCTGGCCTGTGTGCGCATGTGTGTGTGTGTGTGTGTGTGCATGCCCCCAGGTCAGATGTTGGGATCTGTTATTTGTTTCCAAGGTTACAATTGCAAACAACAGCAACCCGGCTCCCAAAGATAAATGTTTAAGGCAGTGGGTCTCAACCAAGGGCAATTCTGCCCACCTCTCTAGAGGGCATTTGGCAACATCGGGTGGCATTTCTGCTATCACCATGGGGATGAGGCTACTGGCGTGTAGTGGGTAGAGGCCAGAGATGCTGACATATAGTATACAATGCTCAGGACAGCCCCTCACACAAAATAAAAATTCTACCCAAAATATTTAATAGTCGCCTGGGCAGTGTAGCTCAGGGTTTGAGCGTTGGCCTATGAACCAGGAGGTCAGGGTTCCATTCCCGATCAGGGCACATGCCCAGGAGTGGGCTCGATCATCAGGAGGGGGCGTGCAGGAGGCAGTGATCAATGATTCTCTCTCATCATTGATGTTTCTCTCTCTCTCCCTCCCTCTCCCTTCCTCTCTGAAATCAATAAAAATATATATTTAAAAAAATCCCGTTAATAGTAAAGTAATAGTGCCAAAGTTGAGAAACCCTGGTGTAAGGTAGTATTAAAGGCCAACCAATTAAATGCATCCAACATGACACACTGCTTACATCCTTGTCCATGAAAAGGCAAAGCGTTTTATTTGACAAGATCAGTGGCCCCTGTGAAGGGAATGCATAGTGTGTGCTCTTGTCTATGGGAACCAAAGCTGAGTCCACAAGGGCCCCTGCCATGTGAAATGTAGCCTTAGAAACCACAAAGGTCTCCTCCCCCTGGGAGGCTGACAATGACCAGCACCCTAACCTGAGTCTGGAGGCCAGGCCAAGACTAGGACAGCCTAGTCAAGTTCACCATCAACAGAAAGAGGCAGAAAATGACAGCAACATCCTTAGAGAACCTCGGGGAAGAACTGACTTCTCCAATTCAAAAGAGCAGGAAACTTGTCTTTCTCTGACTGGCTTATTTTGCTTAGCACAATACTCTCCAGCTCCCTCCATGCTATCTCAAACAGTAAGAGATCCTCCTTTTTTACAGCTGCATAGTATTCCATGGTATAAATGCACCACATGATCTCACTCATATGTGGAATCTGATGAACAAAATAAACTGATGGACAAAATGGATCCAGAGACACAGAAGCATGGAACAGACTGTAAAGTCTCAGAGGAAAGGTAGGGAAGGATAGGTGGGTGGGAAGGGATCAATCAAAGAAATTATACACATATATGCATAACCCAGGGACACAGACAACAGGATGATGAAGGCCTGGGGTTGGGGGAAAGGGTGGGCTAGAAGGGGTCAATGGGAGAAAAGGGGACATATGTAATACTTTCAGCAATAAAGATCCTATATAATAAAAGGGTAATATCCAAATTGACCGAACAGCAGAATGACTGGAACACCACGGCCCCTCACCCCTGCCAGCCTGCCCTCGATGACCCCCACTAAGTGGGCCAGCTGGATCCCTCCAGTGCACGAATTTGTGCACCAGGCCTCTAGTATAATTAAAAAAAAAAAAAAAAAAAAAGAGCAGGAATGTCCAAAGATGGGTAGAGAGGTGGCAACATCAAGCGTTAACACCATTGGCTTAACACAATCCCTCTTTAGTGAATGGCGATAGCAAAGATGATATGGAGGACAGTTTGCTGAGTGTAAAATCTATGTGAGCAGCCAGAGTTCAGCTCCCACGGGATCACTCTGCAGCCTGGCACTCCAGCTCACTGCATCTCTACTTCAACAGAACCTCACGCTTTGGCCAAATGGGGTGCTATTAGCACAGAGAAGGCAGCTCGCTGATGTCAGACTTTCCATCACTGCTCTTTTTTGGGGGGGAGGCACTCCCTGCCAGCCAGGCCCCTCATTGTCTCTGGGTTCCAGGAGAAAGAGGGCTGTATTAGTCACAAAGGCAAGTCAGTGCCTGTAAGCTCAGATTTGTTCTCCCAATTTGGGTCCTTGGGGTTGTAGTGGAGCCAGACATAGTGGAGTGAACCCTAATCCCTCAGCGTTCGGAGGCTGTGCCTGTAGAATCCAGTGCTGACTCAACAGACAGGTACTGACGTGTGGCTTAAGAGGGGCGGTGGCAAGTGGGGGTGGAAGGGGAAGACAAAAAAATTGAACCAAGGCCTTATAAAAAAACTTTGAAATGCATCCCCCTTTCAGCAAGAAATGCTATAGAAAACCAATATAAATCCAACATATTTCTCCGAAGAAATATTACAAATGATTTGCAAACTTTTTTAATGTTTTTACTTATTTCAGAAAGAGGAAGGGAGGAGTGAGAGATGGAAACATCCATGATGAGAGAATTGTGGATCGGTTGCCTCCTGCATGGCCCCTACTAGGGATTGAGCCCACAACCAGGGCCTGTGCCCTGACAGGGAACTGAACCGTGAACTCCTGGCTCATGGGTCGACGCTCAACCACTGAGCCACACTGATTTCCAAACTTTTAAAGAAAGCCCTTCTCTCTGGATTTTCTGAGATTATGGACAACTCTATTTTTCCTTGGCATGCGTATTTTCCAAATCTTGTTCAACGATCTTACTTCCAGGAGGATGAAAGAGGACGAAGGCCACTGGAGGAGAATCAAGTGACTTCAAACCTCGCTACCTAGTACTCCTCGGTTCTATCTGGGTGGCTACAGCTGGAAGCCACTGGTGTATTTTCTGAAGATCTCTGGGTTGATGAAACTAAATTTCAAATGAATGAATGAACAGTCAAGAAATTTTGCTCTTCAAATTCTTATAGAAACAAGAAAAACAAGGTCTTAAGTAAACAGAGGAGTGTAAATGCCGGCTGAGAGTGAGAGAATGAACCCCAGAAAGGGCCCGGGGTAAACGGTGCTTGAGTCACCGATATGCCTAAGCAGATCATGGCGGATCTGGAACGGGACTCAAACCCAATTCTGCCCCAAGAGCTGGGAGTCTGCCAGCCCCAGGGGGGAGGCTCGCGCCCGGCTGGCAGAGCAGAGATGCAGAAAGAGCTTAATGATAGCAATAAGCCCTGATCAACCACCCGCCTCCTGTTATGTGAAATAATGCCTGTCATCATTGTGGGAGCCCCAGTAAAGTGTGTTCTCTGTCGCTTCCTGCCCAGACAGCCCTGTGGGCATGGATGCCAAAGCAAACTTGTTCACCGTTTCACTGAAAGGGCGGACTTACTGTGTCATCCCCTATATCTTGTTAATTTGTCCCTATTTGCCTTTTGTTGAACTTGTTATTCTTCAAGATCATTTTGCTTCCTGAGCGTTTTATGTCTGGGCATTGCGCATTGTAAAAACATAACCATGTGATTTATTGCCATTAGCTAAAGGATTAGGTACCTAAACCACATATTAGCGTGTTCACCTATTTTGACTAATTGAGTCATTGAAGTGGGAATTTTCATTCAGTTGAAGGATCGTGTGTCAGTCTTGCTCTGGAAAAAAAAAAAAATGCCAGCGTGCACTCTAACAATAAGGAAATATACACACACCACAATTGGTACTTTTTCACTGTTTCTACGCCATTTCTAAAATTATTTCTATTATTTAATGAAAAACAAAAAAAGCACAGAGACCAATGTAAAATTTACTTGTGGATCCAGATTAACAAATATTAACATTTTGCCAATTTTGATTTAAAGTGTTTCACATTTAAAAAAAAATAGGGGATTAAGTATAAAATTGAAGTTTCTTACTCCCTGGACTCATTTCTCTATCTTCCTTCCCAAAGTAACCACCAGAAATTATTTCTTAAAATATTTTAATATACATATGTCTCTACAAACCAATTATAGTATCCTTTGTTTCTCTTTTCAAATTGGTGTAGAAAAGTGTCTATAGCCCTGGCTGGTGTGGCTCACTGCTTGGAGCGTCAATCCATGGACTGAAGGGATTCGGGTTCGATTCCCAGTCAAGAGCATATGCCTCCATTGTAGGCTCGATCCCCAGCCTCGTCAAAGTGTGTACAGGAGGCAATCAATCAATGTGTCTCTCTCGCGTTGATGTTTCTCTCTCTCTCTCTTCCCCCACGTCCTCCTTCCCCTCCACTCTCTCTAAAAAGACCAAGGGAAAATATATCCTCAGGAGTGGGCCTAGGCCGACATCTTTAGTGCTGCCGTGGAGGTGGGAGAGGCTCCCACCACCACCGCCACCACCGCCAGCTGTGAGTCGGCTTGTGGCTGAGCAGAGCTCCCCCTGTGGAAGTGCACGGACCACCTGGGAGCAGTTCCTGTGTTGAGCGTCTGCCCCCTGGGTGGTCAGTGTGCAACACAGCGAATAGTCTTTGTGCTGTTAGGGTCAATTTGCATATTGCCCTTTTATAGTATAGGATTATTTAATAATGTATCTGTTCATTTTTTCGTACGTCACTCCTCTATGTTGAATTTTCTTCTTTCAATGATTTTATCTCACTGTTTAAAAAAAGTCATTCTTTTTCTCATCCTGTTGAAGGCTTTGCAATTCTAAGTTGAGAGTTATTGATCTCCAATTATTGCACGTACTGTTAGCCTCTGGCTCTGAAATTGTCAGTATCCCCAGCAGGCATTAAAAAAAAATACACACACACACACACACACACACATATGGTTGATTTCAGAGAGGAAGAGAGAGGGAGAGATAGAAACTTCAATGATGAGAGAGAATCATGGATCAGCTGCCTCCTGCACACCCCACGCTGGGGATGGAGCCCATAACCCGGACACGTGCCCTGACTGGAATCAGACTACGACCTCCTGGTTCGGAGGTCGATGCTCAACCATTGAGCCATGCCAGCTGGGCCCAGCAGACACTTTTAAATGTGCCCCAACGTGGGCCCTATTAAACCAAGAGCCTTGTACTTCATGTTTTGGCTCGGGGTCACTGCCACATTATTCGCCTGAATTCAGAATTCACACCTCCTTATGGTCCTGGCCGGCAGACTCTTTTTCCACCCGGGGCCTTGGGAGGCTTCAGGTTTCTTAGCCAAGGACAAGAGTCTCACCTTGGGCAGCAGTGAGGGCCCCCTCCTTTCCTCTAACCCCTTTCACCCCCCTTCCTGGCGTTGTAGCCTGTGCCATTCCCCAGGAGATCCTTGGCTTCTGTTTCCCGGCATCACAGGTTTGGGGTTCCCTCTCTAAATCTTGCCCCTGGGGGTTGCCTTAGGTGGGGGGCTTAAACTGTGTTATATACAGTTACCCATTTTCATTTATTTCTTTTCTCAGCTGCTTGAGATGAGATGGGGAATTTCTCCTGGCAGCTCCGTCTACCTCACTGACCACTTGTCCCTTCAGCATCCTACGCATTAGACCATAACTCTCCAAGGAACTGACTCTTAATAGGGTCCCTCTAAATAGCTGGAGAAGGGGGAGACCCTTATCACTCACCAATGTGTGTGTGATTTTCGCTCTCCCGCGCCCTGAGGAAGGCGGGCACAAAAAGATCCGCTACGCCCAGCCTAGTGTTCCTGCGGGAGACCCCTGCCCCGTGGATTCCAGCAACAGCCATCAGAAGGAGAGAGAAGGCTTTTGATCCCCCCAGGCTCTCCTGGCCCACTCCTCCTCTCTTCACCTAATTAGGTCGTTTAGCCTCAGGGCGGGCAGGAGCCAGCAGAACAGAAGGTCAAGATGCCCACAGGGGATCACTCTGTGCCTTGATCCACCCCCTTCATTGACAGCTTAACCCTTTCCGGAGTGTCATGTCCACTGTCCTGTGAACCTCAACTTGAAAACCTCCTCTCAGTTACTTTGAGCCTCGAGGAAACGGCCTGGCTTCCTCCTCGGAGGACACTTGCCATCGGATTGAGGGTCCACGTAGGTAATCCAGGATGACTGCCTCAGGTCAGGGCCCTGAATCATGGCTGCAAATACCCTCATTCCACCAGGCCAATCAAGAGTTCTGCTCTTTAATGTAGGTCATTCTTTTTCTTAACACTTTGTAATCGGGCATTTTCGCGTCCTAACGGGAAGAAAGGAATCCAATAATGGCCTGACTTTGCAAAGTCTATCTGAGTTGTCTTGCACATTTTCGTTGTTGAAATGCCAGGCCCTCCATATTGGACGGAATCTGTCTCTACTCATCGTTTTTGGAAAAAAACTCGTCTCCTGTGCTTTGGTATAAAAAGTGATATGACGAGTTTACTCGTTTCCCGCAAAAAAAGGAGGCTCTGTCCCACAGCGATACGGGGAGTGGGAGGCAGAAGGAACAGCAAGAGCACAGGCCCAGGGAGTGAGGCGGAATAGCATTCCTGGGGCTGGGAGTAGCAAGAATTCTCCATGCCCGTTGATTCGATCGGAGAACCACGATCAAGGAGCCTGCAGCAGGGATGAACTTGGGAGGCAGATGGGTCTGATTCCATTCATGCATCTCTCGGAAGAGCTGGGGCTGCTGGCTCCATCTAAGGCCAGGACACATGACAACAGTAAGCACTCACATTGCCAAGTCCTACTGCCACGGCTTCCCCTTGGCTGCGACCCCTTTGACCTTGATACTGGCTGGACCAGATCCAGTTGAGTCTTGGGCTCCGCCTGGCAAAGGGCTGCCCTTCCTGTGCCCGCTGGTTCCCACTCTCCTCTGCTTGGGGCCAACGTGTTTTCCTCCTGAATGTTCGGCAGGGACTCCCAGAAAGCCCTGCACGCTTGGCCCTGGGTTGTCCAGGGTTTGGAACTGTCATGGCTGAAACCTGGCAAGTCTCACGCAAACACAGGACCAAGATGATGGCTTTCAACCTCAGCAGGTGCAGCGATGGCAGCCGAGCTTCCGTCCCCTTATGTCCCACACCCAACGATTTGAGCTCCTGCTGCTGCTTTGAGCTGTGTCAGCCTCGACTGCGTATTCTACACTCACCTGTAAAACGTTACAAATTCCTGCTGCACAGGCCACACCTCAGACAATTAAATCAGAATTTCTTGGATTAGGACAAGGGTCCATTTTTATTTTATTTTATTTTTTTTTAGTTTTTTCAGAGAAGAAGGGAGAAGGATAGAGAGTTAGAAACATCGATGAGAGAAAAACATCCATCAGCTGCCTCCTGCATGCCCCCTACTGGGGATGTGACCGCAACCAAGGTACATGCCCTTGACCGGAATCAAACCTGGGACCCTTGAGTCCGCAGGCCGACGCTCTATCCACTGAGCCAAACCGGTTAGGGCACGTCCATATTTTTTTAAAGCACCCTAGCTGATTCCAATATACAGCCAAGATAAACACCACTGGCTCAGAGCAATAGCAGTGATCATTGGGGTTAGGTAACCCTTACCTGAAGCTGACTCTAATTTGGATGGTCTGCGGTTCTTGCTCTTTTTCTTTTTTTAAATATGTTTTCATTTATTTCAGAGAGGAAGGAAGAGGGAGAGAGAGATAGAAACATCAAGGATGAGAGAGAACCACCAATCGGCTGCCTCCTGCAAACCCCACAATGGGGATTGACCCCGCAACCCAGGCAGGTGCCCTGACTGGGAATTGAACTATGACCTCCTGGTTCATAGGTCAATGCTCAACCACTGAGCCATGCTGGCCCAGACTGGACTACCGTTCTGTTAACCTTGATGGTGTAACTCAGATGCCTCCATGTAAAACTGATGAGGACTTGGGTCTGTCAATATTTTGGAAATTAGAGCCATTCATTCAAGAGATAAAATGAAACTCAAATTAGCTGGAGAGACACTTTCTTTGCAGTATCCATGTGCCTCTGAGTTTTGTCTGCGTGGATTCCTTTTAGGCAGGTCAGAACCAACGGGACAGGGCAGTCGTGGTTTGCGGGAGTTTCATCGTGCAAAGAGGACCTCAGATTTAAAACGGACCTGGAACACTTAAAACTAATGGGTCACTGCTGTTAGCAGCTGGGAGAAGTCATCTCAATCATCCCCATCAATAACTGTCCCTGTGGGGTGCCTCCCGCTGTCCCCGGGAATGCTGTCACCATTTGGGATGATTAACCATCCATTCGGATGCTTCATGTGCATGCAGCTGCTCGCGAACATGTGAAAGAAATCCAGAAAGGATGTAGTTTGCAGACAAAAGTGCAGATTCGTGCAAGTCAGGAAGGCATTAGGTAGGCACTGAATTTAGGCTGACAAAATATTTCTAGGACCTTCCATGAAGTCACACGTAGTAGCATTTTTGTTTTTATTACCTGATAATAAAGCATGTAGCAAATAAAGGAGAAGCAACTGTAGCCGCTGTGACTGCCTGTGTCTCGGAGGTGAGCTGGAAGCTGATTCGAAGGGTATTGGAAATATTATTCTCAGGAGGGGAACGGGAGCTATTTGTAATACTAGCAACAACAAATAAAATAAAATGATTCTTTCCCCGACGGGCCGTAAGTCGAAACACAACACTAGGCCTGTCTCCTTCTGTTTTGTGATGGGGACGATATTCGTACAACGTTCAGCTGCTGCATTTGATCCTGGGCCGCCCAGGTGCCTGAGTGTCCCTGAGCTTCCTGTGAACTGGTCTGAAGTTCTCCAATCCTATGCGTATGAGGGACAGGCCCTGAGCTGTCTGCCCTGAAGAACACAGTGTTGCTGAGCATCACCGAATGGACTGGAAGGAAGAAGTGGAAAGTCTGCCCTGCTGATGCTGAGTGTGCGAAAAGGAAGAGAGGCAGACAGAAGAAATCAAGTGGCCCTGTGTCCTCACCCCAAGTGACTAGTAAATGGCGGAGCCTATTCATTGTTTATCGAAACCTAGGCCTTGTAGCCAGTGGAACTTTTCTTACCCTTTCTCTCCTTCAACAAGTGTGTGTGTGTGTGTGTGCATGCGCTGTGTTCATCTTCACCCCAGGACATTTTTCCATTGGTTTTTAGAAAGAATGGAAGCAAGGGGGAGAGATACATCGATGTGAGAGAGAGACATCAGTTGGTTGCTTTCCACCCCATGCCCTTGACTGGAATCGAACTGAAGACCCTTCAGTCTGCAAGCCAACACTCTTTCCACAGAGCCAAACCGGCTAGGGCTCAAACACTTTTTTTGACTTTGAAAGAGATCTAGAAACACTAGTTTCATGGTTGCTGTTGAGAATTCAATGCAAAGTGCCTCTAAACACAGGTTCAAGACTATGGGTGATACTGATGAGTTCACTATTTCACCCAGAAAAAAAAATAAAAATCAACTATCTTGTTTTGGAAATAACCTCTCTTAAAATACGGGGTGAGGCAAAAGTAAGTTTACAGTTGTGAGTATATAAAACATAGCGTTTATTCTTGTATTATTTATTAATTATTGTGGTTTCCACATGAACATCTGTAAACCTACTTTTGCCCCACCCTGTATGGGACCCACATATGAACATGCCCATGTCCCAAAGGCTTTGCCCTGTTGTACATCTGGGGGTAGGGCTGTACGGGCTTCACACTATAGCTTCTCTCACCTTCACATTCACCTTCCCATGAACCCTCACTCATCTTTGCCTGGAAAGCAGTTGGGTCCTTTCTCCCAAGTGCCACTAAACCAAACTGTATGCAGCTCACGTAATGTAAGACTGGGATACCTAGAAAGATTGAGGGCAGAGGTTGCTTAAGCATGTTATCAGAAGCCCGTTGAAATTCATGCACACACTGCTAAGTATGAGCATTACATCTCTTTGTTGAAATCTCTCCTTTGTTGAATATAGTCAATAATCTACACTAATAAAAGAGAAAGATGCAAATTGACCGTAACTTCACGATGCCCCCCAAGCCAATCAGGAGTGAGTATGAAAACTGACCAAACAAAGATGGTGGGTTAATTTGCATATGAGGGCGCTGAGTGGCTGGAGGCAAGACGGGATGCTTGTGTCATCACCATGGCAACAACGCAGGCGTTCTGCACCACCCCATTGGCTCTGGGCCTCTGGGCTGTGTGGGAAGGCAGAAAGGCGGCTCCAGGGCAGAAGGAAGGCAGAAAGGCGGCTCCAGGCCGGAGCGAAGGTGGTGCCAGCAGCCAGGGGATGGAAGGCCCATTCTTGCACAAATCTTCGTGCACTGGGCCGCTACTATTGTAATAACTATGCCTGGTGCCAGGAGGGTACTGCATTCAGCAAGGTAGTCACTTCGTAAGGTACAGAGATGTCTACTCACTATGTTGTACACTGGAAACTCATCTAATATTGTATGTCAACTATAATTGAAAAAAGTTTAAAAATTAATTTAAAAATCATAAAATCCACCCTGCCTCACTCTCTAGCAGAGAACCATGTTCTTCAAATTTTAATTGTAGGATTTCTTACCCTGTTTAGAAAATTTCTGTCCCATGTCCAGAGAGAAGTTTTTTTCTGGGACCCATTTCATTCTCCCTATCGAGGAATCTAGAGCACGCAAATTCCCTAAAGTCATGTTTCCCCAGTTACAAATGACTCAGCTTGTTTTAATAAAAGGCACAGAGGTCTGGCCATGATAAATGCCTCAGTACTCCAAGCCCGGCAGCACCTTCCAGGAAAATGTTCCTGTTCTTGACCTACATCTCTCATGACGGTAATGGGGACAGACTCCCCGCCATGTTGTCTTCAGAACACCTCAGTTTCCCCCCTTCGTTTCTGGATAAAATACAATCTATACACTGACTGCACCCACAAAGTTTCCTCTCGATGATTCCTGGAACAACACCCAACACACACACACCTTCCAAGGACAAACAACAATGCTTAGAGAGAAACTCAGTGTCCAGTTAGGATGTGATGAATGCAAAGGACTTGTATGTTCACATTGGAACAAAAAACAGGAGGAGAATATCCCCAGTTTTCTATAGGAATCGGGGAGAGAGAGGGTTGGAGAAGACTTGACAAATTCCAGAGGATAAGACTTTCTTAGGCAAGAAAGACACATGAACCCTAACTGGTTTGGCTCAGTGGTAGACTGAAAGGTCGCAGGTTCGATTCCGGTCAAGGGCATGTACCTTGGTTGCAGGTACATCCCCAGTAGGGGGTGTGCAGGAGGCAGCTGATGTTTCTCTCGCATCGATGTTTCTAACTCTCTACCCCTCTCCCTTCCTCTCTGTAAAAAGTCAGTAAAATATATATTTTTTCAAAAAGACACAGGAAAGTTGCCACAACTGGGGGCACGAGTCAGCTGTGCCCTAGCCAAAAACTGAAACCAAGCCAACACCCTTGGCAGGAGAGTGTATAACCACACTGGTACAATCCTACAATGGATTCTTACTTAGCAGTGAAAAATGAAGTACTGGTACATGTGATGACGTAAGTAAATTTCAAAACCATTATGCCGAGTGGAAGGAGTCAGACCGGAAAAGGTGCTCATTGTCTGATTCCATGTTTATGAAATTTAGGGACCCAAAAAGATACTCACTGTATGATTCCATTTTATGAAATTTTGGCCCTTTATGTTGACAAAAATCAGAAGAGAGCCTGCCTCTGTTACATGGGAGTGGACTGGAAGGACAGCCACCTAAATGTTCTGGATCAATATATTTTGTAATATTTGGGGGGGTTTCATTGACACGTGTTTTAATTTATCAAAATGTATCAAGTTGTACTTAAGATCTGTACATGTTGCTATCTTAGTTACGCCTTAATTAGAACAAATGCATAGAAATATATCAAAATACATGCACAATAGCTGTTCATTTCCCTGTAAGTAAATTATGCCTTAATTTTCAATGTGGTACACAATGGAATACTACTCAGCCATAAGCAAGGATGAAAAAATAGTGTCATTTGCAAGAGCATGGAGAGACCTTGAGAACATTATGTGAAGCAAAATCCGTTAGTCAGAAAAAGCTGCTCTGACCAGTTTGGCTCAATGGATAGAGCATCAGCCTGCAGACACAAGGGTCCTGGGTTCGATTCCAGTCAAGGGCATGTACCTTGATTGCGGGCACATCCCCAGTAGGGAGTGTGCAGGAGGCAGCTGATCGGTGTTTCTAGCTCTCTATCCCTCTCCCTTCCTCTTTGTGAAAAATCAATAAAATATATTTTTAAAAAAAGAAAAAGCTAAGATCTATATGCTTTCACTCATATGTGGGATATGAAACTGCAACTTATAAACACAAACAGCAAAGTGATAGTTGCCAGAGAGGAGGGGAGGGGGATAAAGAGGGTCCTAATATGAAGTGACAGAAGATTTGACTTTGGATGGTGAGCATACAGCACAACATATACATCTTGTAACAGAAACACACACCTAAAACCTGTATGTCCATGTTCACCAATGTCACCTCAATCAATTTAATTTAAAAAAGGGGAAAATGTGTTTTTAAAACCCATGACTTTTCCTTATATTTACAATATCCTCTAAATTAAAGAACCTTATTATCCAGGACTCCTTATGTAGTGTTGTGAAAGGCCTGTTATAAATACTTATCAGATGCACACACACACACACACACATACACACTCACAGCCTGCGGCCATTCTGGCCCGATTCCCCTCATGGAGGCTCTGACCCTTCCCCAGGGGCCCTGTGTGATGAGGCCTGTGGTGACAGTTCCAGAACCTCAGACCCAGGGACGGCTGCTGAGACGACGCCTGGTCACCTGCTGTGGCCACTTCCCGTGGTGTCCCTGTCTAATCATTACGACAACCGGGGCTTACAGGGTAGGAGTTTTCACTACTTTTCTTCAAGTTTGAGTGACAGCTGACTTCCCCACATCCTGGCTTCCTGATTAAAGAGACAAGGTTACGCAGCTGGCGTGGCTCCGTGGTTGAGCGTCGACCTATGAACCAGGAGGTCACAGTTTGATTCCAGGTCAGGGCTTCTACCCTGGTTTCGGGCTTCACCCCCCAGTAGGGGGCGTGCAGGAGGCAGCTGATCAATGATTCTCATCATTAATGTTTTTATCTCCCTTTCCCTCTCCCTTCCTCTCTGACATCAGTAAAAATATATTGAGAGAGAGAGAGAGTCAGAGAGAGAGAGAGAGAGAGAGAGAGAAGGTCATCAGGAGCTCAGAGGTACCAATGGCTCAGGGACACCCACTGGCTCTATAAACCTGTGACACTGACGCACAATGAAACCGGGAAAAGCCAGAAAGCTGGCTGTTCCGTGACCAGCAGCACTAGACGCCCTAACTGTTCCTGGGGGTGGGACAGGAGTGCCAGCAGATGGGTCAGGAGGGAATTCCTCAGGGGCCGTGTGCCTGCCTGGCTAGTCGGGCGAGGCTGCCCTGGGCCACCGCCTCACTGTTTCCTCTGTGCGCAGCGGCGCACAGATGTCCTAAATCTCCCCTTAATCCTCCGACAAGGGCCTGACTCTGAACTTCGGTTTGCAGACTCCCAAACAAAAGAGAAGTTGCTGGAATTCCACTCGGGCTGAAGGAGGGAGAACAGCAGGCAGGCGGGAGGGAGGTGAGAAGACGTAGGCAGGGCATGTTTTTCCTTACTTGTCTGAGAGAGTTTCCAGAAGTGACGCTCTCCGACGCTCGGGACATCCAAATGCACAAATATGGGCTGGAAAGGCAGGAGCTGTGTGCTCAGCGTGAGGCTGACGCTGGCCCACGGAGGAGGACGCAGCCCAGAGCAGCCCAGAGAAACGGGACCGGAACCGTTAGACTGCGAGCATCTCCAGGCCCGCTTTCTTCTGGGTCTCCAATCACAGGAGCCGGAAAGGTGCCTTACTGCCTAGCCATGTGGCTCAGTGGTTAAGCGTCAACCTATGAACCAGGAGGTCACGGTTCGATTCCCTGTCACGGCACATGCCCGGGTTGCGGGCTTGGTCCCCATGGGTGGACGTGCAGGAGGCAACTGATGAGTGATTGGTCAAAAATCGTCATATGCACGGTCTGCAGGAAGGGAATTCAGATCAGCATATTTGGTTTAAATAACCTGATATCCAGAGTAAGCCCAAGGAAGAATGTGAGGGTCACTCCTTAAGCAGTTTCTATGAACTGTATGAGGACTTTGCTAATGAGTTTGCCGGTATTTACCTACAAGTGTATCAGTGGCATCTGGTCGTGGATGCTGGTTCTGGGGGAGCCCTTGCCGGGTGTGTGAGCTGGTCACTCACTGGCTGCACTAACAGTCTTTCTCAGTAACAGCTGCTCTTACAGATCCTGTGAGGACGGAGATGGAGCAGGGATCAGGAAAGGCCATCACTGTGTGCACATGGCAGCCATCCCAGGCGCCCGCTGCTCCTCGCAGCATGAGTTCACTTCCCTTTCCCCACACCCCTGCCCGCCACAATCACGGGGAGCAAGCACACATTAGGCACTTAAAGACAGACCATCTGCTTTCCTTCTCTGCCAAGAGAGAAATTCCTTATTAAAATGAAAGCCTTGGGTCATCGTAGGAAGCAGAAAGCGAAGATAAATGTCTTCCCTCCCCGTTTCCCCCCGCCCCCATCCCAAAGCACATGCACAAACCATTTTCCATGGCCACTCAGTGGAACAGGTGGATGCAGTTAACTCTCACACACAAGCCATTCCTCAAGGCAAAGCCACAGCCCGAGATTCTGTAACAGAAAGGCGGTCCGGCTGACGGAACAATGGAAACAAAAGCTGAAATGTTTGAATTCTCGATCAACAGAGCAAGAATTTCTGGAGGGGAGATCTTTAGAGCAAAAGTCTCTGCATTTCTTAATCCCTCAATCCTAGCCCTGCCTGGACTGGAGCAGGTTCATTCTCCAAATGCATGAAAGTAAAAGGACCATATGGTGAGGCCAGTGATTCCAACCACGGACTTTAAGATCACCTGAGTCACTGCTGAAACGTACCGGTGGTTAATATTCCTCCGACATGAAGGCAGACTACTATCTCCCCCAATCAGACTAATGAAGTGAGCATCCGCATAGATCAATGATTCTCATCAGTGATCTCTCTCTCTCTCTCCCTCCCGCCCTCCCTCTCTGCATATTTAACTTACACAGAAAAAAAAATGTTTAAAAGTGATTTTTGAGGTCCATCTAGGAGCTCAGCACAGTGCCGTAGTTGTTGGTGACACTTAGGAAGTTATCTTGGAAAAGGGAGGAGCTTAGCAATGGAGCCAGATGTGGCTGTATCTCATGCATCATGAGGAAAATTTTTGGTTAGGTAGTTGAACCAAACCTCAATTTAAATCAAGGCGGGATTTGGTGCTAGGAGTGTGAGACATAATTTTGAAGTTCAGGGATTTTTAAAAAGTTATCTTTTCTAAATAAGCATCAGCAAAACTCAGGAACGCTGTAAAAATCAATTGATTCCCAACCTCCCAGATTAGACCAAACTGCAAACAGAAGATCTGTCATGAAAATAATTGGCTGTATAGGGTTTCCAGATGAGGAATGTTAACTCTTGGAGGCTTTGTAAGGCCTTCAAATTGTTGAGTTTAACCCATCTTGAAAATTACTCTTTTTACTAAGACCTTTGAGAACAGCCCAGCCAGTACGGCTCAGTGGTTAAGCATCAACCTATGAACCAAGAGGTCATGGTTTAATTCTAATCAGGGCACGTGTCTGGGTCACGGGCTCTGATCCCCAGTAGGGGGTGTGCAAGAGGCAGTATATATCAATGATTCTCATCATTGATATTTCTATTTCTCTCTCTCTCCCTTCCTCTCTGAAATCAATAAGAATATTTTTAAAGGACCTTTGGAAATAAACTCTGCTTTTTATTATATGATACCAAGCATTATATCAACTAGAATCAGGGGTCCTCAAACTTTTTAAACAGGGGGCCAGTTCACTATCCCTCAGACCGCTAGAGGGCCGGACTATAGTTAAAAAAAACACACACAACAACAAACTATGAACAAATTCCTAGCACACTGCACATATCTTCTTTTGAAGTAAAGAAACAAGGCGGCAAAAACACCTGGCGGGCCGGATAAATGTCCTCAGTGGGCCGCATGTGGCCCGCGGGCCATAGTTTGAGGACGCCTGAACTAGATCATGCTGTCCTTTACCCTGCAAATAAAGCTTGACTCCTGGTAGGCAATGCTGTGCACTAAGCCACGCCCACCGCATCAGAGCCTACATTTTAATAAGATTTGGGGCTAGCTGTGTGCACATGAGCAGTCTCTGGAGTGCTGGCCCAGGCTAAGTGAATCCAGACCGCTCCCCTCTGAGGACCCCCACAGCCCCAGTTCTGTGCACGGAGTGACTGTGGCCATATGAACTGCTTGGAACTCAGCACAAGCAGCATTCTTAAACAGAGGCTTTGAAAAAAAAAACACACAAAAAAAAAACTTTGCCTTTACATCATCTGCCTTAAGACCAGGCTTTCTGGCGGAGGCTCAGAGTCTCAAAATATTTTGTATCTCTGGAGAAAAAGACATCTTTTTCCGTTTTGCTTTTGGCTCGGGAGCGAGGCCCTGGGTTATGCTGTGTGCGGGTCCAGTGTGGATGGACCGGACAGAGAGCACAGCCTATGCCCCATCAGGCAGCTGCTGTAAAATGAGGATTAACCACACCCCCCCCCAAAAAAAAGAAACATTTTTTTAAATCTCTAAGCCTCTATTCCTCATTTTGAAAAAAATGGGATTACAAGAATGACCAATCCCTACTCCATAAGGATGCTGAGAGGGTAGTATTGGATGGTATATATGAAACCAGCATTCGAATAAATCCTTTGCGAGGTAGAACCAGTACCCTCGTCGCTAAAATAATTTCCCAGCTTGCCTGCTCTGCAAGCCCCCTTTCCCAGCGAGATAAACACATCCGGCCCCTCCCAGAGCGCATCGGCGTAGCCAACATCATCTGGTTTGATTAAATGAGCATCTTTATCAATGTGACTGTCCACAGGCTACACATACCAAGGGATGTTTCTGCTTCCGCTTACACAGAGGCGGGGCTTGCCTGGCAGAAAAGAGCATTCTGTGGTTGGAAGAACTTCATTTAAAACAAAAACAAAAACAAAAACAAAACAGTGCTCAACGAGAGAACTCGACAGACATCCGCACTAAACCGTGGCTTTGGGGCGAACAGGATGGACTGGTTTCTGCGTGAACTTTGCACATTTCGCCAAACCCGGGGAGTGAGATGAATTCAGACACAATGAAAGCGTGCGAGGGGAGTTCCCGGGGATGCTGGGATGGGAGTGCAGCGCAGGGGCCTTAGCTGTTGGTGACACGTATGGAGAGGTCTCAGAAAGGGGAGAGAAGCTTAGCAACTGAGCCAGATGTGCTGGGGCTGCATCTGGAGCCTGCACACAGAGGGGTGGCTGTGTGCACACGCGTCCCCGGCACGGGCACCCTCGTGGAGCTCGGTGCAGAATCGCATGCCATCGCGTGCCAGGTGCTCCCTGTGAGTGTGTTCTGCTTGGCTGCTGGGGCCCAGAGCAGGGCGAGGCCCGGCCCCGTTCAGATGCCTTTTCCTTCGGCGCGAGGAGCGATCCCTCCTAAATGAAACGCCAAGTGTGAACCAGGTTTTCTTCCTCACGCTGCTCGACTGTGAATAAACAGAAATGCCTGTGCAAGTGCAAGATGATCCTTGCATAATTCATCCCAGGGCTTCGTTTTTCCAGATGTGCGGGCCCCAGCCCATTGCAGGAGACGCCCGTGCAGCCGGCGTTGACTCCGGCCCCCCCGGGCCTTCCCCTGCCCTGCCTGAGCTCCCCCGTGCGCTGCTGTCTGGATCCTCTGTTCCTTGGCTTATGTTCACTTTTCATACTTTGATTTTGAGCCTCCAGAGCCGAAACTGAATGCACCTTTAGAAAGTAAACGCTTCTTTTGTTCAATGGGGAGGATTTTTGGTTTCCTCTTACTCGCCTGTGGAAGGCCTCTTTCAAGGCTGAGAAGAAACTTCAGAAATTTTAAAAGTTATTTTGTTGCCCGGCTGGTATGGATCACAGGTTGAGTGTCGGCCTATGAACCAGGAAGTCATGGTTTGGTTCTGGTCAGGGCACAGGCCTGGGTTGCAGGCTCAATCCCCAGTAGGAGGCATGCAGGAGGAAGCCGATCCATGATTCTCTTTCATCATTGACATGTCTTTCTCTCTTTCCCTCTCCTATCCTCTCTGAAATCAGTATATATATATATATATATATATATATATATATATATATATATAGTGTGTGTGTGTGTGTATGTGTATATATATATATATATATATATATCCCACATTCAAAGGCTGTTAAATCGCATTGTTTACCCATAGATTCAGGAAAAAAATCACTTCTACTCTTGTGGTAAACAACCCGCTTCCCTATTTATAATGGTCTGGCCCTCTAGCAACTTCAGCGAGAAATTATAGCTAATTTGCCTACAAACGTCAGGTGGTCATAATAATCTGGCCACTCAGAGTGTGTGTGTGTGCGCGCACGTGTGTGTTTTTTTAAGGTTATTTTTACTGTGAATGAAAGGAACTGTAGAAAATGGCTTTTCCCCATCAGTATTTTTGTGCTTACCGTGTGCCAGGCACAGCCAAGCGCAGTGTACATGTCATTTACATGTAACCTTTCAGGAAGACACGTCAAACGCTTCCTCAGTGCTATTCAGCATCTTATCCATCTCTCTAGTGAAAGTACTTTGGAAAGGAACACAAGCTTTGCTGGGGGCTGCGTGGGTTTATATGCCTGCCCTTGAGTTGCCAAGCTGTGTGTCCTCAGGAAGTTAAGCCTACCTATCTGTGCTTTTCTCCTTGCCTATAACTTGAGAGCTGCTAGGGTTATTATGAGGGTCAAAAGAATATGAACATGCTCAGCCTGGCAGGATCACTATTTTATAAATGTTCTCTATTGATATTGTGTTCTATCTTAGTCAATAACGCAAACTGTCCTTGGTATCCTTATACTTACCCAGAAAGAAACCTTGACTCTGGGAGCGCCTTTTTAGTTTCAAATATATTTTTATTGATTTCAGAGAGGAAGGGAGAGAGAAACACCAATGATGAGGGAGGACCGTTGATCAGCTGCCTCCTGCACATCCCCGACTGGGGATGGAGCCCACAACCCGGGCATGTGCCCTGACCAGGAATCGAACCGTGACCTCCTGGTTCATAGGTCAATGCTCAACACTGAGCCACACCGGTTAGGCGTGCCTGCACCTTAACCATGACGCCCTGGTGCTTGAGTGCATCGTAGAGGCAACGTTCTCTTCGTCTCGGTACAGCTAATTCATCGCCTCCATATTAGCTTTTCCCTGGACACAACATTTCAAGGGGAGACAACTAAGAAGGCAGATGGGAGAAGGGATGACATGACAAAGCACACGGGAGCTGACTACTTGTTAAAAAAGGTGGCCCTGC
>PVJC01016617.1:0-33510 GCA_004026665.1 Murina feae | reverse complement strand
GGGGGGGAGGGACTGCCCTCATCTTTGTTAAAAAATCCTGAACAATTGCTGAGACTATATGGACAGCCAGTGGAGAACATTCCAGCCTCACGCTTCCCGGTGGAGAGACGCTAACAACACGCAAATAATCAGGTAGCTGTTACCGTGACGCCCTGTACTCAGCCAGCAATGTTTGCTGGACCATCTGGTGCGTGTTTAAGAGTTTTAAGTGATCCTGGAGAAACCGACCAAGCTTCCCTTTCCTCTGGGGACTCCCTCTCCCCAGGGGAGCAGGGAATCCACTCCAACAGGAAAGTCTGCAAGAAGGAACTGGGCATGCCCAGCTGAGACTTGTTGTCCAGATCTGGTTCAATCTAAGACCCAGGAACCACAGGCTCTTCCCTGCGCCCTGCGGGCAGCTGCTTCTAAGGTGCCTCTGGGCATCCCACAGTCCCAGTGACAGAGTGAGCAAGTCAGGGATCAGGGGCCACAGACTCTGCAGGCAGCTCAAACACAGAGCAGACCTTCTCAGCACCATTCATCAGGTACCTGTGTCTCGGTTCTCTATTGTTTCCACACCCGGGAACAGGCGAGAAATGGGAGCTTTATGACCTGGCCAGTTAAAACCCAAACACGGACCATCAGATACTTCTTTACATATTCACTGTTATAGTGTCCCTCAAATTTGACGTCTACTCCCTCCTGCTGAAGACAAAATGAGAATAATTTCATCATGCATGTGACATGGGAGACGACTTTAAATTATGTCTTAATTGTGATGTACTTTCATGTGAGTTGGAAAAATACTCATCTAGCACCTCTAAATGGTTTGAGATCAAAATTTCTTCGTTATAAATTTAAAATTAAAAAGAGTAAGTCAATTTTAAGACGCGTATTAGGTATAAAACAGATGGAATGCAGAAAAGCATTAAGGCATGGCAGGACTCACCACTTTTTACAAAGCCTCTTAAAATGTTAATTTGTTTTGCTTTAACCAGGTTCTGCATATCAAAACTACACAGGAGAGCCTCACTATATGAAAGTAAAATACAGATTTCCCTCCCCTTCCCCCCCCCCAATGACCAGTTTTTACTTTTGGTTTTTGTTTTGTTTTTTGGAGCCATCTACTTTTGTTTCTGACACTATTTCTCACATCTCAGTCATTTGATTATCAACTTTACAAAGCTTGTCGTATCTGCATAGTGCTGGCACTGTTTGTCTAATATTTATCTTTATAAATCAACTCACCCTTTTCGCTTGAAGAGCTATATTTTAAGACTAAGTTTATGTCTTTGGTTAAAAAAAAAATCTCACCCATCTATAATAATCAATGCAAAATATGCTAATTAGCTAGACAACTTCCAGAGGGAAGCCCAGGTCCGGGGCGCCTGCTGGCAGCCGGAGGGAAGCTGGTGCTGGCGGGGAGCGGGGGGGGGGGGGGGGGCCTACTCTTGCACAAGTTTCGTGCATCGGGCCTCTAGTCCTATATTATAGGAATTGTAAACTGAAGTCAGTGGAAGCTGGACAACTGACCAAATTCTGTGCAGAAACTGTGGATGCCTAAGGCACAGCCCTCAGCATAGTTCTGAGCTATAAAGGGAGAGAAGCAGTTGTTAGAGGGAATGAGGCCAAGTGAGCCACAGAAGGACTCACAGAAAGAAACAGAAGACAGAGTGCTGGCTACCTCGGGGGCAGTCAGATTTGGAGCTTGTGGATGGTTCTAGATCCAACCTGGGAAGGGCGGGGGTCACATGTAAATTTGAGCCTACACTCACCATTTGTGTGTCTTACCATATGTGTGTGATATCTTATTAAAGAAAACGTGCGTCTTTCAGAAAGAGACACATTCAAACGTTAGAAATGGAGATGGGTGTGACTATTAGGAGGGAACCTAGGATGGAACTAACTGTTCTAAATATTGACTGTGGTAGTGGGTGTAAGAACTGACACGTGAAAATTACATAGAACTAAGCACACACACACACAGAGCACAGGTAAAATTAGGGAAACTGAGTAAAACTGGCAATGGATTATATCAACGTCAATATCCTGGCTGTGACATCACACTATAGTTTTGAAAGGGAAATTGGGTCAAGTCTACATGGATCTCTCTTTATGTGAATCTACAATTATCTCAAATTTTCAATTAAAACATAAAGAGTATCACAAAAGTAAACACACACACATATACACACACACATGCTTATCCCAAACACGTGTTCTCCTTGACATGATCAGAAAGGCTATAAAGAACCCTTGAGGGAACTGTATCCCCACCACTGACTTCCCTGCGCGCTGCATGGAAATCATGCTTTGCCATGGCACGTGGGGCACAGTCCCTCCTAAGGGACACTGGAGAGAACATTCCTCACTCCCACCCCGTAGGCCACCGCACCATCCTAGAAGCCCGCTCCGGGCCTGCTTTCCGCCACCATCCATACTATTTCTAGCCAGACCAGAAATAGAGGCTCGTGCTGCCTCCTGATAAGAGAGTCACTGAAACCCAGAGGAAGTGGCACTGCTGGGCCTGGCGTGGGGGCCACCCATTCGCAAAGGACACCCGAGACACAGTTTCTATGAATGTCTGCAAGGAATCCGAGTGTTCTCAGTCCCCACAGAAGAGCAAACACAACACCCCCCCCCTTTTCAACAATAGCCTCTCATTTCATCACACTCTTCCCGACCAGAACGACCGCAGTCCAGCCAGCAGCGCTGCCCAGAAACATACGCTCATGCTTTGAGTCTGATGGTTTGCCCTTTGTTCTTTACAGGGAGAGAACGGTTCTGAGAACATCGACAAAAATCTCAGCTTGGACCACGTGGGGTAAAGAAAACTCTAGAAGTTAATGGATACTGAATTCTCCCGTGGAAAATGCTGGTTCTCATCCTCCCACCTGGGACCGTTTGGTTTCAGAGGAAACCAACGAGGAGAAAGAGAAGGGAAGCCATTTTATAGAAAGGCCTAGCACAGCCAGGCAGCAAACCAGAGATTCTGATACAGGTGTGCTCACAGGAGGCCACGATGGCCATCTGCATTTCCCAGAGAGGGACAATGAGGCAGAGGTGCAAGGACTTGTCCAAGGCCACACTAGTCCAGCCAGGACTTGAACCCCAGCGGCCTAGCTCCGAAGCCTGCACTCTTAACCATGACACAGGGAAAGATGCGTCCTTCCCAAGGAATCCCTCCCCCATCAGACCTCGCCCTGGCCTGGTCAGTCCTGCTGGGTCCTTCCACTCAGGAGCATCCTCGGAAGGATCCTGGCCCAGAAGCCCCTGTGGGCAGTGGCAGCTCTGAGAGAGTGTGGTCTACTGACCACTAGCCACGTGCCTGGTGTCCATCATCTCAGGGTGCCTCCCTGCCACCCTAAGAGGTGAGTGGCCACTCGTATCAACAACCCCCTTTCGTAAGAGAGGAAACTGAGGCGCCAGCAGGTGAGGTGAGCTGGGGTCAGAGCCCTACCGGTCCAGCTCCAGAGGCAGGGCTCTCCAACGCCATCCACACCAGCTTCTACAGAGACTGACCTGCCAATTCTGCCAGCAGAAAGCAGAACCCTGCCAAGGTCAAGCCCAAGGGCAAAGACACCTGATGTGGACAGAGACCAGACCGGGCCCTCCTTATGGAATATGTATTAGGTTCCAGAGCTGACTTCACTGCCTCCTGGATCCTCCCTTCAACCGTAGGAACAAAACCCCTTTTTCAGAGACGGCTCAGGAAAGTGAAGTCATCACTCGGGGCCACCTGGCTGAGCTGCGATGCCAAACACAACACGGCTGTGACAGGGGCGTCTCACGGAGCCCTGCGGACAGGCGAGCCTGGCCCTTCCCTCCCCATTGCCAATTTCCAGCCGGCTGCTCCCACAGCGGCCCCTCAGAAAACCCTGGGGCGGACAGGATAGGTTCTGGCTAACGGTACATACTTTCTATGAAGCCAAGTGTCCATGGGCGGGGAGAGATGCCCTAAGTATTCAGGGCCCCCACTGTCCATGCCAGTGATTAGATGAAACAGGCAGAAATGCCCTTTCCGTTTGTCAGTCATCAGAACAGGCCTGGGGCTTCCAGACACCTCCCTGGGCAGGAGGCCCTCCCGGTGCACCAGCAGGGCCTGGGCCACACAGGCCGGACACTACAGCTGCCAACGGAGCCATGGGAAAGGGCTCAGAGGGACGTGGACAGCCTACACGAGAAAGGCCTTGTTCCAGAAGCCCTGTCAGAGCCTGGATGAACCCATCAAACACCTGGTCCTTCCCCCCTACCCCCCACCCCACCTGGTCGAGAAAGCCCTACATCAAGAGCTCAAAGGCGCCCTCATTCTCGAAGGCGAGATTACATCCTGGGCTTGCTGGGGGTCCTTAAACCCCAAAGGTGCCCTCAGCAAGTTTCCCCTGTAGGGAAGGAGTCCAAGGGCAAGAAAGAGCATTCACCTCAGCTCCAGGCCCAGCTCAAATGCCCCGGTCAGGGAGGGCTCCCCTTCCTCTTCTGACTTCCCCTTTCCTGGCTCCCGCATTGACGGTAATTACTCACTCCCCGGTGTTAGAGCTGCAGCCCAGCACCCTGCGAGCTGGGCACACCAGGAGCCTGCAAACAGCTCCTGCTGGGCACGCCCGGACCTCTGGCACATGACCACCCTCCCATCCTGGCACTCGCCCTGCTCCCTCACAGCTAGAGCGGGGTACCCACAGTGCCCACCACCAGGCAAGGCAGGACTCTGTCTCACTTCCCAGCTTTGTAGGAACAGGGTCTGGCCCTTACTATGCTCTCAGTCAGCTCCATCTCAGACTGTTCACCGACGTTTAATTAAAATGGCAAAATCTTCTAAAAGAAAAAAAAAAAAAAGGAAAAGAAGAGCCAGCATTAGGAGATATTCATTCCTTTTTCGCCTGTTGCTTAACCTGAGGATAGCGCCTACAAATCAGCTGCTGTGTGGAGGAGAGGCCAGGAGAGGGATGCTGACAAGGTCCACAACCACCACGACTGTGATGGCTAATGTCCCCCACGAAGTCACAAGGACAGGCACCGCGGAAGGCTTTGCATGCATTTCCTCATTTGAGTTTTTTGATAGCTCCACGGTATTCTTCTCCTCACTCCCACTTAACCGAGAGGTCTGAAGCTGAACGATTATAAAGCCCACAGCTGGTAACTGTCTCCTCCCAAGCTCCCAAGCCCAGGGGTGACGGGTTCCAGCGAGGCAGCACCTGCGGAAGCCAGTCCCTCTGCTGGGGCCACAAAAGGGCCCGCTGCCCCTGCTTTGCCTTTGCAAATGAGTCTTCACTGTGGTTAGCAAGCCAGCCCTTCATTTCCCCACCAGGCTGAGTTTTGCAAACTTAGGGGTGGGGGGTGGCAGTTCCTGTTACAGCCAGCTAGCAGGTGAGAATCTTCCTTCCCCCTCAGAGAAGGCAGAACTGGGGCAAGAGGGTCCCTCGAGGCGTCTGGCGCAGGCAGGTCCCTCCCAAGCACCCTTGCACAAGGTCTGAGTCTGGCCAGAACGCTTGTCTGGCTCCACAGTCTGGGACCAAAACCCACAAGCTGCCTACTCCTTTCCCAGCGTTTGCCAGGGACCCAGCTGGGCTCCCAACTGGACTTCGGGCACAGACAGGGGTCCACAGCCCAGCTCCACTATGGTGTGACCACACCTGACCCCCAGCTCCCATTTCCCCAGTCAGATGGAGAAACACCAAGGAGCTTAGCAAAATGCAGGCCCCAGAGCTGGTGCTAAGTGTTGCTACCACCTTCCATAGATCATCACAGCCATGCCCATCCACTCATTCAGGCAACAGAGAATTGCTGAGGGCCCCTGTGCCTGGTACATTTGGGAAAGCTGGGGACATGCAGTGAACCAAACAGACCAAATCCTGCCCCAGAGGAATTAAGGGGGGCTAGACTGATGCTCCATCTGGTAGTGGAAGTGCTGTAAGGGTTAAACCAAAGCAGACTGAGGCATGGGGGCCATACGACAGAGGGAGGAGGTCTGGGTGCAGGTGTGATCTGGGAAGCCTCCCAGAGGAGGTGCCCACGAGGCTGAGGCGTGAAAGAAGTGAGGGCAGATTGTGGCTGATGGGTGGGAGGAATACCCAAGAAAAGCCAAGGCCAAGTGCAAAGGCCCTGGAGGGGAAAGTGCATGGTGTGTTCTAGGAAGAGCAGGAGGCTACTGGCTGGGACACAATGTATGTGTCCCTGGAGCCTACACCGCCCCTGATGCCTGCCTGCCTCACCTCCCCTGCCTACATACTCGATCACACCAGCTCTGCATTCATACATCCAGCCATTCTGCCCGCCTGGAGCCCACCCCTGTACCGTCTCTGCACCTGCCTGAAGCCCATCCCCTCACCTTTCTCTTCCCTCCCCATTGTCACCCACTGTGTAACCAGCTCCCTCTAGGGTCCTCTGGAGTCTGCTGCAGCCCTTAGTGGGTGGTCTTGCCTTTATTTATTGTCTCCCTGCTCCTCAAAAACAGGGACTCGGACAAGAGGCAGAATGAGGCCACTGGCAAGCAATTTGGCAATCACCAAGTATCCTAGAAATTTACACTCCAGCCCAGTGGGGATTCCACCGCTCAGTACACACCTGCCCGAAACTCCCACCCCACTAACTGCAGGGCTGCCTACAACTGCACAGGAGCAAGGAGATCAACGTGAATGCCCAGCAATAGAAGAGTGAGTGAATGGGTCTGTCATCAATGGGGCACACGGTGGCGATGTGTGACAGATCTATAAACTGATATGGTGTTCTGGATGGATCCTGGGACAAGAGTGGAAAAGCTGGTAAAACCCAAATAAAATCTGGAGCTTAGTTAACAGTCACTCGCCAACATCAACATTCTGGTGTGGGCACATTCACCCTGTAAGATGGGGTGACCTGGGGGAAGAGTATGAGGTAACTCTGCAATTCCTCTGTAAACCCGAAGTTATTCCAAAGTTAAAAGTTTGTTTTCAAAAACTGCTGAGTACGAAAAAAAATTGCAAAACGTTTTAAAATGTAGACAAACTGTAATGACTTGAATATAAGACACAAACCCATTATCATGGGTAAGGGTGAGTCCAGCTATTCCTGTGTATTTAAAGTATAAAACATAAAAGAAAGGATACACACCAACTTCATGAAGTGGTTATTTCAGGGAGAAATGACAGAGGGCTTCACAGCCATTATCTATAACATTTAATAAAAAAAAGATCTCAAGCCAATACAGTAATGCTAACAGTTGGTAAATGGGTCAGGGTGCAGAGGTATCCTATATAATAAAGATGTAATATGCAAATTGACCGTCATGCCCTCACAAGATGGCTGCCTATGACCAGGCCAGCAGGGGGGTTAATGAGGGACGACCAAACGACTGAACAAGCAGGCTGCGTGGGGCGACCAGGCCAGCAGGGGGGTTAGTGAGGGACGACCAAACAATTGAACAGCAGGCTGTGAGGGGTGACCAGGCCGGCAGGGGGGGCAGTTAGGGGCGACCAGGCCAGCAAGGGGGGACAGTAAGAGGCAACCAGACTGGTGGGGTGGGGAAGTTAGGGGCAATCAGGCCAGCATGCAGAGGCAGTTAAGGGGTGATCAGGCCATCATGCAGAGGCAGTGAGGGGCAATCAGGCCAGCAGGAAGGGGCAGTGAGGGGCGATCAGGCAGGCAGGCAGGTGAATGATTAGGAGCCAACGGTCCAGGATTGTGAAAGGGATGTCCCACAGTCAGACATCCCCTAAGGGTCCCAGATTGGAGGGTGCAGGCTGGGCTGAGGGGACTCCCCATTCCCATGCATGAATTTTGTGCACTGGGCCTCTAGTCATTTATATAATATTCTATGCCCTGTATGTATTTTGAGATATTTCATAACTTAAAAACGCAAGCATGCATTAATTACAATAAACAAAAGCTCACAAATAGATGAAAATCACAAGATCAGAAAATCACAAGGCCGGTTTGGATCAGTGGATATAGCATCGGCCCTCAGACTGAAGGGTCCTGGGTTCGATTCCAGTCAAGGGCACGTACCTCAGTTGCAAGCTGGATACTTTGGTTAGGGGGCATGCCAGAGGCAACCAATCGATGTGTCTCTCTCATATTGATGTTTCTCTATATATATCTCTCCCACTCCCTTCCACTCTCTCTAAAAAATCAATGGAAAAATATTCTCTTCATGGGTTAATATAACACAATTTATGAAAGGTTCGATGTGCACACCCAGGGGTTCCTCTACTAGGAAGCAATCCCGCAGAAGTGGCAGGGGCAGGAGCAGGGTGCAGGGGCAGGGCGCAGGGGCAGAGTGCAGGAGCACACTGCAAATGACACCTGTCTACCTGTAGGTACCTGTACAAGACAGCCATCAACAAAGTGATAACAGACCCATGTGTACAGACAAGAAAGCAATCTATCCCAGAGGACAGGAGAGGAAGTGCCAGCTGCAGAACAGCAGGCATGTGTGCCCCTATTTTTGTTTTGTACGGTGGTTAGCAGAGGGAAGGGGGGTGAGGGTCGTACAGAGTTGAGGGGGTCAGATATATGGTGATGGAAAGCAGATCTGACTTTGGGTGGTAAACACAATGCAGTATGCAGATCATATATCATAGAAATGTATACTTGAAACCTATATAATTTTATTAACCAATGTCACCCCAATAAATTTAATTTCAAAAATACTGTACTCAAATTTGTGTGCAGAAGTGTATGTGTACATATGGATATTTACGCACATAGAGAGATGTTTTAAAAAACAACCCTAAATGGTTAATACTGGTTCCCTTCAGGATTTGGGGAAGGAAGGACAGGGGATTCTTTTTCACTCATACGGCTTGCATTTTAAGCAGGTATTAGTTGTGCAATGATGGAGATAAAGGGGCCCCATTCTTGCTCTAAATAAAAAATGTTCGCAGAGGCTAAATAAAAAATGAAAAACCTAGACACACACTGAAGGTAGAGGAAAGGCTGAATTCACTGCGGTTCAGCCACACTGTGAGCTATTCGGCAACCAGTAAAAAAGGTCATATTCGACTATGTGGGTCAGCTGAACTGGAGAAGCTTCCTGAGCTGTTTCTCAGTGACAGAGGCAAAATGCTGCATGCGCAGATGGTCAAGTCATAAAGTGCAAGGCAGCTGGGAGGGCGGCGGGAGGACCTGGGGGACGCATGGGGGGCTTTCTGGGTGCTGGCGATGGTTAGGTCTGGATTGGAGAGATGGTTACATGAGAGTTTTTTTATAATTGATCATACTGAATATTTAACATGTGTTGCTTTAAAAAAAAAAAAGAGCTTAAAAACACAAAGCTGATGCAGAGTCTCTATGATGACCGCATGCCCACAGCTCACTGACTTCACTCCCAGCCACTCTGCTCCCAACACCCTGTTCTTTTGGCTTTTTTTTCCCCCTTTAAACACAGCAAACGCTCTCTGACCACAGGCCCCTGGCACGTGCCAGGACTCGGAACCGGTTCTCTTGCACTGCTCATTCTCCCCTCTATGCCATGCTGCCCAGGGCAGCTCCAGGCCCAAGCCAAGTCCAAACAAACAAGAAACCAAAACAGTGGGCTAGGTGTCAGGACTCCTGGGTGGCCTGGGGGGCCCTGGAAAGAGGCCTCTAGTAATGAGCCCCAGGCCTTTCTCAGTTCCTTTTTTTTTCTAATCCAAAATTTGGAAAAGAGAAGGAATGCAAACTGAGGGGAAGGAAATTCACATTTATTGAAACCTTCAACGTAACACACCCCTTCCCCAGGCACTCTGAAAAGGGCTCCCCAGCCAAGCTTCCCAGCAGCTTTGGAAGGTGGGTACTGTAAGGGCCGGCTTCTATATCAGGAAACTGAGTCTCCGACAAGTTTTATAACTTGCCTAAGGTTCACACACGGGGGTCTTCCCAGAACCCCCGCCAGCCCCCAAGGACCTGCCAATCAAAACTGTGGCTGATACAAGCAAAGGAGGAGACACCATGTGACAGTTAGAATCACGGAGTAGCCCTGAGCGGTTTGGCTCAGTGGATAGAGCGTCGGCCTGCGGACTCAAGGGTCCCAGGTTCGATTCCAGTCAAGGGCATGCACCTTGGTTGCGGGCACATTCACAGTGGGAGTGTGCAGGAGGCAGCTGATCGATGTTTCTAACTCTCTATCCCTCTCCCTTCCTCTTTGTAAAAGATCAATAAAATATATTTAAAAAAAAAAAAAAAGAATCACAGAGTCCTCAACCATCTAAAACAGACCATAAATCGTTGGCCTGGGAACTACATCTGACCGCAGACGAGTTTTGTTAGGTCAAGATCATCGTGCTTATTTGTTTGAATCCACACTTTTTAAAAATGAGACGGTTTCACAGTAACAACCTGCATTTTCAGCCACAATCCCGTTGACCCTGAACCCACAGCATGGGGTACAGCCTGCCCACCTTGCAGCAGGCACGCATGGGCTTCCCAAACCTGGCATCCACCAAACCTGGCATCGCACCCTCTCTGCAGCCTGTGTTTCTTGTCATTTGTCCCTGGGACCCAGCCCATTTCTCTTACTTAGGTCTCACCTGCCTGGCCTACTTCAGGCAGCTGAGGTTCTCATCACGCATCTGGAATAGAAAGGGTAGGATTTCAAAGGAGTAAATGCAAAGTCCTAGTCTTGGGTCTGGACACTTACGTGCGGCTGCACGAAGCAGCCAGAGCTCTCCAACCCCATGGAGCCTTCATGACTGTTGTAGACATTAATTTACCATTTGGAGATATGATGTGTCTCTATGCATCCTACCTAGAGAGTCCCACCAGGGTTGCACAAGGTCAACAGGGAAATGCATCCTACGGCCACACAAGCATGGTGATGGAAAATCTGTGGAGCACAAGCAATTCCTTATGGGAACTGAGGAGGCTGAAGAGAGACAAATTCTAGGTCAAGTGCCCTGGTTTCAGTATGTGATCGGTTGTCCAGGGGAAGCAGGAGGCTATTCCGTAGATGATCAGCAATAAAATATAAGACTTTTAAGTGAATACATTAAAGAACTTGCCATAAAAACAGACAAATAAATCCAGAGGTGCTCAAAAGTGCCTCAAGCTGCCATGAAAGACATATTAGAAAAAAATCACGGCAGAGCTATTCCAGCTAAGTGGCTTCAGGAAAGTCATGCTACTTTTTGAGACTCGCTTTCCTCATCTGTAAAATGAGCAGGCTCATCAAGAGGCATAAGGAGGCTTTATAAAGTGTCTAAGACAGAGGTTGATAAAGCCACTCAGAGGACACAGTTAGTCAGTGGCTGCTGCTTTTGATATTTAGTTGTGTCTCTATCAACCGCCACTGCCATGTATTGTGTTATTCTAAGTGCTTTTTATATATTAACACATTTCATTCTAAAACTACAGGTCCTATAGTTATTCCTATTTTGTCAGTGAAGAGATGGAGGCCCTCAAGATCAAGCACTTGACCTCAGCGTCACACCCCTAAGTGCAGAGCTGGGATTTGAACCCGGGAAGTTACCATTCCCGGTCCACCCTTTTGGCCACAACATGTACAGCCTTCTGCTACCTGAATGAGGAAACAGGCCATATTAAATGTTTTCCTCAGTCTTTCTCTGGCCCTGGCAGAAGGGAATCATATCTCCAAATGGGAATAAAAGCTATGGACCCAGGGTGTAGGTCTGATGTAGCAGGTGAAGGAGGGGTCAGGAGGACCCCAGTTTTCTGGTGTGGGCTCACTGAGATGGGAAGCAAGGAGACACTGGTTGTAAAGGGGGAAATCCCAAGCTTGTTGGTGACAAGCTCCATCTTGGCTGACTGAATCTGAAGGCCTTATGAGATGCCCGGGTACAGATAACCACGGGGCACCTGGACAGTTCCGGAGTTCCTACCTCAAGTTCAAAGTTCCTCTCAGTGACTTTTTTTGAGAAACATCTTGATCCCATGTCTTTCTCTACCTGCACGTACTCTGTCTGGGCATCGTCACCTTCATATCTACCCCCATCTTCCCTCTCCACCCCACCCCCACTGTGCTGTGAACTCCTGAGGGACAGGATCTTCTTTATTCAACCTGGGAACTGTGACGCCCCGCAGTGTCTGCACATGGCTGGTGTTCAATAAACATTTGCTGAATGGACTAGTGACTGGGATCCCAGATGGGAAGCATATTTGGAAGTGTATGAGTTTCCTATTCCTGCTCTAACAAAATAGCACGAATTTAGTGGCTTAAAACAATACAAGTTTATTATCTTACAAGTTCTGCAGGTCAGAATTCTGAATTCCAAAACGGGTCTCACTGGGCTAAAGCTGGGGGGCAGTGGGGTAGGGAGGAGTCCTGTGTTCCCCCTAGAGGATCCAAGGGGGGTCTGTTTCCTTGCCTTTTCAGCCTCAGGCTGAGCACATCCCCTGGCTTGTGGGCTCTTCCTCCATCTTCAAAGCCAGAATGTTTCCATCTCTCTCTGACTCTGACCCTCTACCCTCCCTCTTCCATCGTTTAAAGACCCCTGTGATGACATGGTGCCCACCCAGATCATCCACTACAATCTCCCCATCTCAGGCCCCTTAATCATGGCTGCAAAGTCCCTTCTGTCAGGTGAGGCCACAAATTCCCAGGTTTGTGGGTGTTTTCAGAGTCCACTGTCCTGCCTACACAGGAGTCATCCTCAAGGAAAGGGGATGTCATGGGCCAGGAAAGGGCAGAGGTCACAGACGGCAGCCAGTGACAGGAACATGATCCTAGCCATGTGATGTTTTTCATTTCTCAGCCCCAGGGTTATTCCATAATTATAACAATTATTCCTGAATTTGCATGCCCAACCCCCATCACCCCGTCACCTCACAAACGTGGCTCAGGCGGAACATGGAAAGAGGGCCCAGATGGGTCCAAACAGGGTCCCAACCGTTGTCCCAGGTCCTGCTTCTCCACAAAGACTAGCAGCGATCTCTAACATTCACTTCTCCATGGCCATTTGGAGCCAAATCACAATTTAATAATTATTTTAAAAATCTAACCAGCCCTAGATGGTTTGACTCAGTAGATAGAGCATCAGCCTGCAGACTGAAGGGTCCTGGGTTTGATTCCAGTCAAGGGCACATGCCAGGGTTGCAGGCTTGATCCCCAGTAGGGGGCATGCAGGAAGCAGCCGATCAGTGATTCTCTCTCATCATTGATGTCTCTCTCTTCCTCTCTCCCTTCGTCTCTAAATCAAACATATATATATATATATATATATATATATATATATATATATATATATATATATATATATATAAAATTGTAAACTAGACAGGGAGGAGCTTGCTCCAGGAATCCCACGGGCAGTGAGCCACATGCCCACCCCTGCTGCACCCCAGTGTGGTGGCAGCACACAGGAAGCCTGACCTCTGCGAGCACACGGCGCATTTTTTTTCCTGCTTGGGACAGCAAGAGAGGAGGCCTCTCAGCAGAGTAATCCCGGCCACAGGACTCCTGGCCGCCTGTCCCCAGACAATGGAGCACCAAGCCCAGGTCCCAGGGAAGCCCAGGTCACCCCCAGCCCCGAAGGCCAACCAAGATAGTCCATCCCAGTCAGAAGGGCAAACACATGAACAAAATGCCATCATCTGAGAAGTTACCTTCCTATGAGACCGCATAGCAGGTTGTATAAGTTTCCTACTGCTGCTGTAACAAATTACCTCAAACACAGTGGCTTAAAGCAACAACAATAAAAAATCAGTCTCCCTGGGCTGATCAAAGTGTAGGCAGGGTTGGGACCTACTGGAGGTTCTGGGGAGAGTCGGTTTCTACACATTTTTAGCTCCTGGTGGCCTGGCCCTCTGCATTCCTTGGGTCTTGGCCCCTTCCTCCACCTTCAAAGGATTTTACCTCTGCTCCCATCATGTCATCACCTCTGCTCACTCTGACCCTCCTGCTTCTTTCGTATAAGGACCTTGTGATTTCATTGGACCCACCTGGACCATCCAGGACGGCCTCTCCTTCTCAAGGTCCTTAACGGCATCTGCAAAGTCCCTGGGTCACATACGGGAGCAGATCTATAGGTTCCGGGACGAGGACATGGACATCTTTGGGGGCATTCTTCACGCCTACCACAGACACCTCCCTTCCCACTTCCTGTCCAGTGATCTGCAGAGGGGGGTGCATTACTTAAAAGGCCAAACCTTACCCTCTTCCTCCTCTCCACGCCCCACCCCCCCGGCCTGCCACACTTAGTAAGCTAATAGGAACTGAGGCATAAGTTCTAGGACAAGGAAAGAAGACAAAATAAAGAGAGAGAAAAGACACTCCATATTTACAGCACCCCACCCTGTGTCCCATGCAGTGCCAGGTGCTTTGCATACACACACAGAGTCTGGTCTCATCTTTGCCAGTTAACATTGAAAAACCGAGGCTCAGAGAGGTGAAGGAACTCGCTCAAGATCACGCAGCGTGCAAATGGTGGATCGGGAATTCAAAGCCAGGCCTGTCTGGCTCTCACTCTGTCCTCAGGAAAAAAACTTGGATTATTTTTTATTTTGGTCCCCAAAAGTTATTCCTTGTAAAACCTTGGCCCTGGGGTAGGAAATTATGCAAAGCATTTGCCACTGCCCCCACTTGCTTGGCGACTTAGCAGAGAAAATCTATTTTGGGGCTTTGTGCTCCAGTGATCTGCTCATTTGGCCTGAAGCTCACCAAACGCTGGGTGTGTTGGGTTTTTTTCTACAGAGGCCACTTCCTGAGGCTCAAATGAGGCAAGGTCTGCCCAGCAAGACTAAAGCCAGGCTCAGGCAGGACACAGGGTGAGAAGTAGGGCCAGCACAAAGAAGATCAAAGTCCCCAGAACAAAACACCCAAAACTCAAAACAAAACCTGCGCATCTCAGAAGAGGCAGCAGCTGGTTATTCACCTGACCCCAAGACACACAGCCCCCCCCCCCCCCCCCCCCCCCCCCCCCCCCCCCCCCCCCCCCGAACTGCAACAAAGGCAGCAACCAGTGAGGCTCCCCTTTTTATTATTTCATTCGTTCATTCTTATTATTCAAAAGAGCCCCAAATCGAAACCACCTTCAATGTCTCCCACTACGTTCCGGGGGTAGTTTGTTACATGGCGATCGATATATTAATGGTTTTAGTTTAGAATCCATAACAACCATTGTTCATTTAGCACTTGCCATGTGCCAGGCATTCTTCCTGTCACTCATAGGAGCTCTGACCTCACAACAATCCAGTGAAATAGATAAGACTTTCCCCCCATTTCACAGAAGGGAAAACCCAGGTACCCAAGGTCACCCATAAAGGGAACAGGTAAACAGATGGAGGCGTACTGAGACAATGGAATACCACTCCACAATAGAATAGAGTGCTAAGACCCACAACGGCAGGAATGCACCTCACGATCATTATGCTGAGCAGAAGATGCCAAACCTCAGAGACAGGCAGACCAACTCTGCCACTCCCTCCCTGGCTGTGTGGCCTTGGACAAGTTGCTGAACCTTTCTGAGCCTCAGCTTCCTCATCTATAAGTCGGGGAAGCTGCACCTGCTACAAGAGGGTGCTAGAATGATGAAATGAATGATAATTTAGACTATACCCTAAGTTCTCACTCAAAGGCTATATTTGTTTTTAATTTTGATTCAAAGTCCTGTACCAGAAAATAATAATTCTATGACTCCCCACTAATTGATGGAAGAGGAAGCAAATCTCCCCTATTCATGCTCCATCTAAACACTAGGGTGATGGGCTAAGCAGCCCTCAATTTCTATGGAGACTCATGACAAGAATACCCTCATAAAAGCTATTCCAACCATGTCCCAGGGCTGCCACATCTGACGATGGTTGTGCCGATGGCTGGCTCTGGCCTGGCAGTCGTCCAGGCCACCAAGGCCTCCAGAAACACAGCTCTCACCAGACAGATGGTTCCGGAAGCTCAGATCCCCAGAGTTCCGTTTCACGGCAGCCAAAGGGTATCCCCAAGGCCCAGGCAGGGGAAGAACAGTATTCACTCCTTGGACAATGTCTATGGTGTGCCTGGCGTGTGCCGGCCACCGTACAGGGCGCTGGAACAGCGAGGGGAACAAACACAGCCCCTTGCCGAGGGCTGGCAGAAAGGCAGGAGGCACCGGATGCCCACAGAAATAGTAATTACAAGTAAGACAAACTCTCAAAGAGAAGAACGTGGTGGGATGAGAGAGACTAATGGGGACAAACACTGAACAGAGGCAGGAGGGGAGGAGCTGATTGAAACCATAGATTCTCTGAGCCAGAAAGGCCCTCACCAAGGAGGAAATGAAGCCACGGAGGATGGAAGCGATCAGCACAATTGTGAAAGCTTAGCACACCAGCTCACTGAACCCTCTCAACGACCCGATGAAGTACCGTAATCCTCACTTCACAGATGGGGGACGTGGGCCCACAGAGAGGAAGTGACTGGGCCCAGGTCACGTGGGAGGAAGGAGCACAGCGCAGATGACACCCAGGTCTCTCTATCTCGTCCCCTCCCTCCCAGAATCTGACCTCTCCTTTCAGTTCTTACTCTCAGACCAAAGGTTCACTTAACCCCTTTATTTCTCCACCAAGGCACAGGGGCAATAGACCATATTCTCCATGAGCACAGGGAGCTCGTCTCAATTTTGCACACCCTGGGCCAAGCCTAACATGGCATCAACAAGGTGTTAAGTAAAAGGGTAGCCACATATTCTGATATTTTACACACACATTTGCAGTCTTCTTAAAGGGCAGGGGCAATCTGAGAAATCCTCTTTGACCAACTGTGTTTACTAAAGTTGTAATCACACGAAATACAATTGATAAAGGACGTTCAAAACCGCTCTCAGGCCTCTATATAAGGGAGTAGAAAGGGACCCTCAAGTCGATGATGATGATGATGATGGATGACAAGGCCACTGCATCTCAGAGCTCCACCCACCTACAGAGGGGTCTATTTCCCCCTTCTTGAATCTGGGCTGGCTTTCTGGCCGCTTTGACCAATAGGGTGAGACAGAAGTGATCTTGTGCAAGTTCCAGAGCCCAGACTTTAAGGAACCTTGCAGCTTCTGCCTTCTACCTCTCAGAATGTTCCTTTGAGACCTCCACGTAAGGAAGCCGGGCTAACCAACTGGAGGATGGGAGGCGCCTGGAGAACAGAAGCCAGAGTGGACAGCTGACCACCAGCAGAGGGACTCTCTCAGAATCACGCAAAATAACAAACGTTATTTTAGGGTAGTTTGTTACACAGCAATAGATAACAGAAACCATTATGATCACAATCAACAACCACCACCATTCATTTTGCAGTTACTATGTGCCAGGCATTCTTCTAATCACCCCTATACTAACTCATTTAATCCTCACAACGATCTGATAAAGGGAATAATATTTTCCCCTATCTATAATAATAAAAGCATAATATGCTAATTAACTGGACAGCCAAATGACCTTGATGACCTTCTGGATGAAGTTGGGGCTGTGAGGGCTGAGGCAGCTGCCTCGGCTGCCAAGGGCTGAGCCCCTTGAATGAATTTCGTACATCAGGCCTCTAGTGTTATACAGAAGGAGAAACTAAGGTATGGAGAGGTAAAGTAGCTCATGTAAGGTCACCCACCAGTCAGCATCTGAACCTAGGATGGCCTCTCTAAGCCGAGGGAAGAAGCCAGATGCATGCTCTCCACCTATCCTCTGGCCTCTGCAGACCCCATTCTTCTAGAATTCACGTCACTGGCCCAAGTGGTGGGCAGACAAAAGCAGAGCTGGAGGCTGACCCCTGGATTGACACAGAGTCAGCAGGAACACGGGGTCAGCAAACACTGAACCAATGCTCCTGAGGGAAATACACGGCAGGCTCCTGGGAGCCTCTGGTCACATTTTCAGCCACCGATCAACATGTACGGTGTGTGTGTGTGTGTTTGCGTAAAGACACCTCATTTCATAAGCACTGTCAATTCACTAACACTGAACTCGCAGCCAACAGCAATATGACTCAGAGCCTGGACAAAGCTGATCTGATACATGTTCTCTTCTCCATAAGGCACCTCACAGCCTTCTTGTGCTTAGGATCATGGGATAGCATGGGGGGAGGAGGGGAGGCAGTGATTTTAAACAACAAAATCACCAACGAAAATGAGAAAAATGCAGCAGTTCATAGTTTGTGAAAAGGACACTTGTGAACAGCATGAGAGCAGACACGGAAGGCAGCGGCTGGGAAGGCGCTTGTAGGACAGCTCAGACTTTTCACTGTTCTGTGCATGTCCACAGATACCTGCAAAAGTGCCACAAGATTTGCTTTGGGTGTTACGAGTAAATTTCGGCAAGTAGATGAATTTGGCAATGTGGTTTCTACAAAAAATGAGACCCGCTGTGGACGCTGAGAGAAAGCAGTGCTCCTGCCGTCATGCCACACGCCCTGCTCTACAGACCAGGCCAGCAGAGAAGGACAGGACGGGGACAGGGCAAAGGCAGCAGGCAGATGAGCAGAGAGTGAGGAGCAGCTCCTGTTTCTGCTTCCGCAGGCCCTGGTTCCTTGGACTCAGTGAGCCACAGAGCATTCTTCTCAGCCACCTGTTCCAGTAAATTCTCTTTTTGGCTGAACCTAGTTTCTGACCCCACACTAGTCAACAGGTCCAGGCTGGTGGCAACTGGCCCATCAGACAGGAATCAGGACAGGTGTCAGAGAAGACGGGGCCATCAGCAGCACCAAGAGGAGACAGTCACATCCATGTATCTTGGCACCAATAACAAGCGTGTGCATATGCAGAGAACAGAGGAAGCAGGGGGTCTCGGAGCAGCCCAATTCTGGCCCAAGTGCTTCCTGACACAGGGCCTAAGCATCTGCCTCACAGAAATGGCTGCTGAGACCAGGATGTACATTTATCCAGGAATCACTAGAAGGGGCGGGGCAGCGAGTGGGAGGCAATGCAGTCAGTACCAGGTGTCACCACTGCCCCTGTGGGCAAGCAGGGCTTCCACCACTAGGAACTCTGGGAGCCAGTGAGGGCACTGGGGTATCGACCCACCAGCTCCCCATCTGTCCCGGGTCCCCTCCAAAGGCATTCACTCTCCAGGACTGCCCTGTCCCAGAGGCCAAGAGCCCTCAGATATAGTCGCAGGTGTTGGCAGAGGTTTGCCACAGAGCTCAGGGCAAGCACTAAGAGTGTCTACTCGAGTTTCTGTCCCCTGCCACAGAGCCAAGCAGGCCAATGACCAGTGTCCTAGAGGAGACCAAGCCCAGACCATGCCTCCTACACTCTTCCCCCGAGAGGCCACAAGCTCATGTCCTCACCTTGTCCAAGTCGGCTCAGAAGTCACTTTCTCAGGGAGGCCTTCCACACCCTGCCCCCTCCCTGACCCACCCTATCCCCTGCCAGCTCCCTATTTTCTTCCATAGACGGACAATCTACTCAATCACAATCTGCAAGTCCAGGTGCCAACCTGTGCCACACATCAGCAGACAATCGATTACCACGTCATAGTGCAGACCCAAGTCTCGACATGCACCGAAGCTGATCTGTGCTACCTAGGACAGGCCACACTTCCAGAAGGTTCGACTGGGACTACTCAGTCATTTGCAGAAGCTGGAAGTGGATGCTCAGGCCCCAGGATCAGGCACCTCACCTAAATCTAGGACAGACACCCAAGCAGATGGCAAAGCCAGTAGACATGCAGGATTCCCCGTTTTCAGTCTCTGTGGGAAAATAAAGGCCCCTGACCTCAGGAAGCGGGCCATGATTCACCATCACGGTCATCAAAGCAGCTGCCACACGAACACCTGCGCTGCCTGGGGAAGAAGGAAGAATGTGGAGCTAACCAAGGCAGTGGGCGAATGCAAAAAGAGGAAAGAGGTTTATTCGAGCACCCACTGTACAATACAGTAGCTCAGGGGTGGGGAACCTTTTTTTATTGATATTTTTAGAGAGAGAGGAAGGGAGAACGATAGAGAGAAAGAAACATCTATAGAGACAGGAACATCATCGATCAGCTGCCTCCTGCACACTCTACACTGGGGATTGAGCCCACGACCTGGACATGTGCCCTGATGGGGAATCAAACTGTGACCTCTTGGTACCTAGATCGACGCTCAACCACCGAGCCACGCCGGCTAAGGGCCATTTGGACATTTGGAACATCATTCGAAGGCCACACAAAATGAGCCTGCTATGTTTGGTCAAACATTTAATTAACTCACCCCTAATGCCTCGGCGGGGCCAGACCAAAAGATTTTGCTGGCCTCATATGGCCCAAGGGCCAGACGTTCCCCACCCCTGCTAGTTACTAGCCCAATTCGGCTATTGAGCACTCAAAACTAAATTAGTCCAAACTGAGATGTTCGGTGGGTATCAAACACACACTAGATTTGGCATCCTTGGCTGGCAGCTGCAGCAATCCAGTCCTCATCATCCCAGGGTGCTCTCTTCTCTGTTTCTGCATTCAGGTGGCTTTCTTCTTATGAGGACCATAGTCACATAGGATTGGGGCCCGCTGTACTCCAGGATGACCACACCTTAACTAACTGCATCTGCAACGCCCTGTTTCCAAACAGGTCACACTTTGAGTTAGTAGGATTCAGGATTTTGACAGAGCTTTCTGGTGGAACACACTTCAACCCACAACAGGAGGCTGTTTTAGTTGGTTAGAATTGGGGACTTTTCTTCATTCTTTGATTTTCAAAAGAATCAAACACACACTAGATTTTGAAGACTCAGTCCAAAAACCAGAAGTTTAAATCTTATTAATAACTCCATTGTGTCCACGTTGAAATAATACTTTGGATACGCTAAGTGACATAACATTTATTAATAAGATTAATGTCGTCTCTTTTTCTTTTTACCTTTTTTAATGCGGTGTCTAAAAAAGTTTCAAATGATACACATGGCTGGCATTGATGGTCTACAGCAGAATGGAGAGGCTGGCAACAATGTGATGGGTGAAGAGGGAGGGAGGTGTCAGCTCAGATCTTTTGCCCACTTTTTAATTGAATGGCTTGTTTTATTATTGTTGAGTTTTAAGAGTGCTTTTATATTTTGGATACAAATCTTTTATCAGCCATGTGTTTTGCAAACATTTTCTCCCAGTCTGTGGCTTCTCTTTCCAATCTCTTAATCTACTTTTTTTTATGGCAGATGGTGGCTGGGGAGAACAGGCCTGCCATAGTTCCTCTAGGGAGCCTGGTACCCTTGAGCAAGTCAAGCTCACTTGACTTGGAGAAAAAGGGTTTAAGTCACAAGTATATTATGATGACTGGAAACTATACATGACTATCCCTATGCATGATGAATGGTACGTAGGTGCTTACAGTGCTCAGCCCCTGGCAGGTGCTCAAGAAACGCAAAATTACACGCCTTCCAGGTGTTCCCAAACTTTTAGAAACATGCCCCTGAACTGGTACCAGCAGTGCCCCCCCAATTCCATTTCCCCCAACTCCTCTCAGCGGGTGGCTGGCAGCCAAACAGCAGGCAGAGGGACTCAAGTGGGCAGTGAGGACGTGAGAAGGCACGTCCAGGGCTCCGTGAACAGTAACTAAGTAGGGACACCCTGGACCACGGTATCAAACCTTGAGAACATGGAAAATCTGTGCCATGCTTCACCCTCAGCACAGGGTGAACTTAAACATTTACTAAGAGAACTGAGACAGGCTACCACCTTCAATAAACGATTCCTCTCTTCCCAAAAAGCTGTAATGGTTAAAGCTTGTGGGTCTAGGCTCCAGCCTGGAATCATGTCCCTACTGATCAGTGTCCACGTGCAGGTGCTCTCGCTAAGCTTCCCAGAGTGCCTCACTCACCTGCCCATAGTGAGCACCCACCCAATGGCAACGCTACACCGAAGAAAGTGAAAGTAAGATTGGAATGCTGGCCCTAACTCAATGGACAGAGTGTCAGCTTGCAGACTGAAAGGTCCCAGGTTCGATTCCAGCCAAGGGCATGTATGTACCTTGGTTGCGTGCACATCCCCAGTAGGGAGTGTGCAGGAGGCAGCTGATTGATGTTTCTCTTTCATCGATGTTTCTAACTCTCTATCCTTCTCCCTTCCTCTCTGTAAAATAAATCAATAAAATAATTTTTTAAAAAGATTGGAGCCCTGGCCAGTTTGGCTCACTGGATAGAGCGTCGGCCTAGGGACTGAAGGGTCCCAGATGTGATTCCGGTCAAGGGCATGTGCCTTGGTTGCACGCACATCCCCAGTAGGGAGTGTGCAGGAGGCAGCTGATCGATGCCTCTGTCTCATCGATGTTTCTAACTCTCTATCCCTCTCCCTTCCTCTCTGCAAAAAAATCAATAAAATATATTTTTTTTAAAAAAGATTGGAATGCTGCCCACAGACAGCAAAGGGTTGATGAGAAAACACTGCATCACTAAGACGCATAAATAATTAGCTCTGTGTAACACAGAACAATGAGCCGCCCAGGAAATGCAAATCAGAACCACAGTGAGATGCGACTTCGCCCCCACTAGTACAGCCATCATCAGAAAGAAAGATAATAACCAGTGTTGGTGAGGACAAGCAAAAACGGGAACCTCGTGCAATGCTGGTGGGCACGTAACATGGTGCAGCCGCTTTGGAAAACAGTCTTGGCAGCTTCTCAAACAGTTAAGCATAGAATGACACGCAGCCCAGCAATTCCACGCTCAGGTATATGTCCGAGAGGATGAAAACAGAGTCACACAAAGTTCGCACACACATGTTCATAGCAGCATTACTCGTAAGAGCCCAAGAGCAGAAGCAACTCAAATGTCTACCAGCTGATGAATGGCTAACCACACTGGTCTAGCCAAACAGTGGAACATCATTCGGCCATAAAAAGGAATAAAGAACTCAGACAGGCTACAACATGGATGAACCTTGGAAACACTATACTAAATAAAACAAGTCAGATGCAAAAGGCTGCGATCGCACAATTCCATTTGTGTGAAATGTCCAGGAAGAGCAAATCTACAGACAGAAGGTAGATTCCTCCCTCAAAAAAAAAGTTATAGCTCAACAGCACACATTTACCGAACATCTAACCTACTGGGGGCGCCTGGTGCCAGATGCTAGATGTACAGAGATAAGACACCGCTCATCTCAAGGAACTAGTGCCCAGTCTATTCATTCCACACCTGACTCTGGCTGGCAACTCGGCAAGCCATACAACTTTTGGAACCAGATTCAAAATGGAAGGTCATTAAAAGCCTTATTCTTTTTTTTTTTTTAAGTTTTATTATTGATTTTACAGAGGAAGGGAGAGAGACGTAGAAGCACCAGTGAGAAGGAAAACATCAATTGGCTGCCTCCTGCACTGTCCTCACCGGGGATCGGACACACAATCCAGGCATGTGCCCTGACCAGGAATCGAACCATGACCTCTTGGTTCATAGGTCGACACTCAACCACTGAGCCACACCAAACGGGCAAAAGCCTTCTTCTTGAGAAAGGAAAAAGACTACTCAACTATACCCGAGAAGACGGCTGTTTCACTAACACCTGAGCCGAGCAATCGGAATCGCTGGAACGAAATCCCGGCTGCCACCTTAGAAAGTTCCCAGGCTTCCCTCCACGTCGTTTCTCACCGAGATCAGGAAAATGCCAACGTCACATGCGGATCCGATGAGGACACGCCAGCAGCCTCAGTCCACAGGACAAGCGCCTGCATCTTCCTGCCGCCCCAGGTGGTCATGCTACTGTCACGGTGAGAGCCACAAGTCCTTAGGGGAATCGGGCTGCTGCTTTCGAGCCCGGACCAGGATAAGTATCAAACCAGATGGAGAAGGAAGCACAAACCACATTCGTAAGACCCTTCGTTTGCGGAAGAATTCTGCATCTGTAACAGTTGGAAAAGCCAACAGACAGCCAGGTGCTGGCAAGGGGGGAGGGTGACGTGAGTTGGTGCAGCTTTCCTGAGGACAAGTGAACACTCTGCCCTGAACAGCCTTTCCTTCCTCCCAGAAGTCCCTTTAGAAATGTATCCTATGGAAATCACAGGGACGTGCCTAGGAGTTAGCTATGAACACGTTCATCCCCAGCCCTGGCTGGCATGGCTCAGCTGGTTGGGGTTGTCGTCCCACACACTGAAAGGTCAAGGGTTCGATTCCTGGTCAGGGGACATGGCTAGGTTGCAGGTTTGATCCTCGGGCCCTATTGGGGTGTGTATGGGAGCAGCTAATCAATGTTTCTTTCTCACGTTGATGTCTCTTTCTCTCTTTCTCCCTTTCCCTTTCCCTTTCTCTAAAAAGTAGTAAACATATCCTCCAGTGAAGATTAAAAAAAAAAAAAAAAAAAAGTTCCCAGAATCAGTGTGTGACCCAGCAAAATAATGAACTATGTAATATCCAAAAACAGGAGATTGGTTAAAAAGTAAAACTAAAGTGGAAAACTATAGCCATTTCAAACAAAACAGAAGCATATACTTGGAAAATTTCTCACAATTGGAAAAAACCTAAGTGTCCATAATGAAAAGGACAGATGAATTCTCAAGGTGTACTGAGGCCATTAACAGCAGTCAAAAATAACACTACTTATAACGATGTGGATACCTCACAAATATATTATATACTAATTATAAAACAAAATGCTTAGAATAATGTAAAACATATGCATGAGAATAGTAATTATCACATGGCACTGGTTTATCTAGGTAACGAGGGGTATATATGAGGCCTTAGCAATATTTATATTTTCTTTCTTAAAAACAAACAGCCCTAGCCGGGTTGGCTCAGTGGATAGGTCATTAGCCCTCAGACTGAAGGGTATCAGGTTCGATTCCAGTCAAGGGCACATACCTTGGTTACAGGCTCAATCCCTGGGTCAGTCGGGGCACATGCCAGAGGCAACCAATCGATGTTTCTCACATCAGTTTCTCTCTCTCTGTCTCTCCCCTTCCCTTCCACTCTCTCTAAAAATCAATGGAAAAGTGACCTTAGGTGAGGATTCACAACAACACAAAAACCCAAAGCATATTATTATGATTTGTCTAAATTGGTTAGAAGGGTGTATTCATTGCTGTGCCTGCTGAATAAATTACTACAAACTTAAGTGGCTTAAGACAACACAAATTTATCATCTTATAGTTCTGGAGCTCACTGGGCTAAAATCAAGTTGTCATCGGGGCTCTGGGGGGGATCCGTTTCCTTGCCTTTTCCAGCTGCCAGAGGCACCAGCATCCCTTGGCTCATGGACCCCCTCCTCCCTCAAAGCCCCTGATTCCATCCCTCTGACCTCTGCTTCTGTCATCACATCTCCTTCTTGGACTCTGATCCTCCACCTTCCCTCCTTCAGGTAGGACCTTGAAATGACATCAGGCTCACTCAGGTAACCAGAATAACTCGCGACCTCAAGGTCATTAACTGAACCGCATCTGCAACAAGCCTTTTACTATATAGCCTAACAGTCATAGGTTCTGGAGATTAGGAAGTGGACATATTTGGGGGGGAAGGGGCACCTTTATTTTTGACTAATATAGTATATAGAGATAACAGTAACAACAAGAGCAACTGCAGTTAACTCTTACTGAGTGCTGCGGGATGAGGCACTATCCCAAAGTGTGCTATGTAACTAGCTTACCTAGTCCTCATGAGAACTCAGTGGAGAGGCACCGCTATGATCCCACTTTACAGATGGGTACAATGAGAGCTAAATAACTTGGCCATGGTCACAAACACTGTAAGCGTCAGAGCCAGACCCTAGAAGGCTTACTCTTGAGTACACAGGTGCTTGTTTGTCATCTTAGCCTCCACATTCATCTCAATGTCTAAAATAGCTCACAATAATAATAATAAAACATGGTCACGATGTAACACAAAATGAAAGGTGCGTATTATTAAAAAGTATCAGGAAAGGACTCATTTTATAAAAATGGATCTATGTCTTGCAAAAAAAAAAAAAAAATACCTTGAAAGGTGTATACCAAGTCGGTAAGGGGGGGGAAGCGAAGGGGTTGTTACCCTACCCAGTTGTAGCTAAAAATGTTTCTACTAATGAATACATGTTACTTCTGCAATGAGAAAAAAAAACTAAAAGTTGTTCTAATTAGGAGAAATAAAACAAGGTCGGATCAGGCCAGCTCGGGACTCCGTAAACAGGAAATCAGCACAAGGTTCATACTTGGCCACCCAGGCTTGGGTCCTCCTTGCCTCCCCAGGGACACAGGTCCTCCGCCAGCCAGTCCCCGGGCCAGTGGCGGGGAGTGGGGGACCGCTCCCATCGGCAGGGGCTGGCAGCAGGCCAGGAGTGGCCGGGCTATGCTCCTTTGCTAGTCTCCACTTTACAAATTAGCACGTTCCCATGGTCTTCTTTGTCAGAACAGAATCCTTCTTTAAGGCACAGACATTGCACCCCCAAACCCAGCCCCACCATGGCCACCAGGACCACTCATAGTAAGATGAAAGCAGCATCTCATAGCTTCCTCCCTACGGTGCCAGGACAGTGCAAAAGGCCTCTTGTGCCCTCACCTGACATCACCACGGAGTCTGTTTACAAAACTTGACCATGGCCCTGTTGACACTCCTCTCCACGTCCAGGCCTCCCCGGCCTCGACTCACAGAAGGGGAAAGGCAAGGAGCTGACTTCGTGCCCACACCTCTTGCTCCAACCCAAGGGACCTTAACTCCAATTGGACCCTTACACCCAGGCCCAGCACAGCAGGAGGAGGGAGCGTCTACACGTGTGGGCTCGGCCACACCTCCAGTGCCCGTGAACGCAGGCTCTGGCAAGCCAGACACCCTGCCAAGTACATGTTACATGCATTTACAAACTGAATGCTCACAAGATCCGACAGGGTAGCTCCGTCATTACCCCATCTCACAGATGAATAAACTGAGGCACAAAGAGGCTAAGAGGCTGAGTGGATTGCCCAGGGTCCCGTAGTCAGTTAAGTACAGGGCGAAGACCAGAACCGTTGTGTGGGTAAAGAGGAAGCTGCCACAGAGATGTCCTGTCTTAATCCCAGATACTTCTGTGTCTGGAGAGAAAGAGGCAGCAGAGGCTAAGAGGGCAACCAGTCCTTTCCCTGACCCGTCTGCTACCATGTGTGAAGCATCCACTGTGGGGCGAGCATGACCTAGCTGCTGGGGACCCTCCTCGGTGAGAGAACAGATGGGTCCCTGCCTCCCACAGCTCAGAGTGTGGGGCGAGGACCCTGAGGACCTGGCTCTGGTCAGGCACTGCCGGGGGACAGGAAGGTCGCCACCAGGATTTCTGCTTCCACTTCACACTGCACAGCACGTGAGCCTCTTCCAGGACCAAACAAGACCCAGCACTTTGCTAACCTGATATGCGGAAATGCACGCTAAGGTAGAGGTGTGGAAGGGCAGGCGGTGGGAACGATCTCCTCTCCAAAGGGATGCACCGAGGGTACCTCCTAACAGCTCCCTCCTCCAGTTAGCCATCCAGGAGAGATCTGACTTACACCATCCACCCAGGAACCTCTAGCTGCACACAGCGGGCCACACCTGCATTCCAGAGCCTGGCACGGCTGCAAGGGACAGAGGTTCCTGTGCCCTGCCCTCTGGCTTCTAAGGGCTGATGTGCCCACACACCCACTGCCTCTCCTCTCCCCACGACGGCCAGATGGAGTTCTGGGCTGGGATACCTAGTTCCCCAAAGCCAGACTGAAAGAGACCCACGTCCACGCCCCGCAGCCATGGGTGTGCAGAACTGGACCAGGAACAGCCAACTGGACCTGGGCCTGGTCCTCCAAAGGGGAGGCCTGGTTGCTTGGAGTAGAGATTTCAAGGGGATATGGGAGAGAAGCATGAGGCATCATAGCAAGAACAAACCTTACCTAGTATTTGCCAGGTAACTTTCTAAATGGTTTGCCCACGGGAACTCATCTGATCCTCCTAACAACCCTACCAGGTGGGTACCGTCATTCTTCCCATTGCACAGGTGAGGAAATAGAGGCACCTAGTAGTAAAGTCTCTTGACCAAGATCACACAGCTAATCAGCCATAGTCAAGTCCCAGCAGGCTGGCTCTGTTTCCTGCACTTAACCAGTACACTGCACTGCTTCTGTTGCCCTCTGACCCAAGCCAAGTCCAGTGCAGCCAGGAAATAAGATGACACTTGGAATACACTTAAATTCCTTTACAACCAACTCCAACTGATCCACAACAGCTGTGGTGTGGGCAAATGGATACATCAATGGCCCAGCTCGCCCCACTGCCCCCCCCAACCGCCCACCCTCCGTCTACTTGGGCTACTGTAACTATGTACCACAACTGGGTGGCTTAACAACAGAAATCATTGCCTCACATTTCTGGAGGCTGGAAGTCCAAACTCTAGGCGTCGGCAGGGCTGGGAGGTGTTTTCTGTGTCTTTCTCCGGCGGCTGGTGATGGCTGGCGATCTTTGGTGTTCCTTAGCTCGCGGATGCTTCACTCCCATCCTTGCACCACCATCACATAGCCTTTGTGCTGTGTGTGTGTTCTTATAAGGGCACCCGTCATACTGGAATGGGGAGGTCCACCCTACACCAGCATGACCTCCTCTTAACTAATTACATCTGCAAAAACCCAATTTCCAAATACAGCCATTTTGAGGTGCTGGGGGTTAGGGCTTCACTATATGAATGAGGGGGAGGTAATTCAATGTTCTCCAACAGGAGATGCCCTCTAACCTGCCTCCTCACCAAAGCTGACCTCAAAACAGCCAATCCCCGTGCACTGGCCCAAAAGATCTAGCCAATCAGAGGCCTCTCTCAGGAGTCCATCCTTGGGAGGCCAGGAAGCCAAAGCCTTAGCTGTTGGGGCCACACAGAGAGTTACGGTGGAGAGAGGCTTTGCTGGGAAGGGTCAAGCCATGGCTGCGAGGAAACCTAAGAGGGCAGACAAGGCCGGTCTATGAACAGATGTCACCGCAGGAACTCTCGTCTCAGACAGGATGGAAGAGACCTCAGTGCCACCACCTTCCCTTCCTCTGAGGCCCAGTGGTAAGGCTACTCACCTTCCTAGATTCATACAAGACCTCCCAAATCCCTACAATTTTCTTTAGCATCAGTGGGACTCCTGCAGCCAACTCTGCACCCTCCAAAATGAGGGGCTGTGGAAGCGCCTGGGAGATGCCCCCCAAACCCGTTTCTTATTTTTCCCAGCATCCTCTGCAGCTAGTCACAGGCCAAGTTCTGCTCAATGGAAGGTGAAAACCTCTACCTTCAGGACTGGCTCATAAAACCCTGCTAAGCCATCTTCTACGCTTCCTCTTCCCCCATTTGCTTGTGGGACAGAGAATCCCGAGGTGGTCTCAGATGCCTTAGGGGTCGGTGATGCCACCAGCCAGCAGAGTCCCCCCCTTCACCCGCATCCCGGTGGATCACGACTTGAGTGATAGAGTTGGATCGTATCACTGAGTCAAGTGTCACTGCAGTTAGCCTTGCCTGGCTAATGCAGCTTCATACCTGTGCCCGCTGCCTGGAACGCTCTCTCCCCAGGGCTTCCTATGGCCGCCGCCCTCTCCTCATCCGTCAAATCCCAACTCAAATGTCACCTTCAGAGAAGCCTGTCTGATGCCCAATTAAAACAGTGCTCCTCCCTGGTCCTCCTTGTCATGGTGCCGTTTCTTTCCTTCCCGGCATCCATCACAATCCAAACTGACTGAATAACTTTTCCTATCTTTTTCCTACGAGACTCTGAGCTCCTCCAGGGAGCTCTCTGTCCTGTTCCCCCTTCATCCCCAGTGACAAACATAATACCCACACACACCAAGTCCTCTTTGAGTATCTGCTAAATCAGCAAAGGAACAAATTCTAAGACCAAGTCCCCGTGGACCAGGACAGCAGACAACCCCGGAATGACCACAGACACAGATTCCGAACCATCCAGCATACGAGCAGGTCCGTCTCAATGTCAGGAATAAACAGTTCTGTTTTCACACCAGCGAGCTCCAACGTGGAGAGTGTATATCCCAGAAGGGGAGCTGGACAATCCACTGGGTGCAGCGACGAAAATCACTATATAAATGGGAGTTCTATTCATCTCGCCTTTTCTACAGTGCCATTCCCCTTTGTGTTTGATAACGGTGACGATGACGAGGAAGGCAAGGAGGACAAGAGCAGCAAATACTTGCGCACCTGCCTCCAGCGCGCCGGGCCCTGCTGAAAGCAGTGACATGCATCACTTCATTTAAGCCTCACCAGAGCCTCGGGAGGCAGGTTCTCTCGTTATCCTCATTCTGTAGATGTGGAAATGGAGGCACGAGGAGGTGACATGAGCGGTCCAAGGTCACACCCCCACTAAGTGGGAGGGCTAGCACAGGAGCCCAGCACTCGGGCTCAGGGTCCATGCTGCTGTAAACCATAGCTGCTCAGTCAACACTGACAGATACGTGAGTTTACAGCCACTGGACACTGGCTGATCTTACTTCTGATGGATGCGCGACTAGAGGAGCCTGGGGCCACTTTGTACTTTCACAGAGTAGATTTCTTCTTTTCTTTTCTTTATTAGATTTCTTTTAATTTTTACTATTATTACTAGAGGCCCGATGCACGAAATTCATGCAAGGGGCTCGGCCCTTGTCGGCCCTCGCAGTCCCAGCTTCATCTGGAAGGTTTCCAGATGGTTGTTCTGCTATTCAGCTTTCAGTCTAATTAGCATATTAGCTCTTTATTATATAAGATTATTATTGATTTCAGAGAAGAAGAGAGAGGGAGAAATAGAAACATCAATGATGAGAGAGAATCAGACTGGCTGCCTCCTGCACACTCCCCACTGGGGATCGACCTCACAACCTAGGCATGTGTCCTTGACCAGCATCGAACCTGGGACCCTTCAGTCCACAGGCCGACATTCTATCCACTGAGCCAGACCGATTTCTTTTTACACAGGAGATGCCGGTGAGAAAAAAAAAAAAAAAAATCTGCTTTACACTATTTTGAAGACATTTTGATAAAATAACAAATTTCAAACATACTCATGGATTAAAAGCCCAAGCATGGATTTCAGAATTGGCTGAGAGGCCTCACGCCCCCATTTCACCACCCCAGCTCTGCTCCCGCTTGTCCACGCCGCCATGTTCGTGCTCGCCTGGCACCTGGGCCCCCCGCTGACCAGAGCACCTCGGCCATGTTCGTGCTCGCCTGGCACCAGGGCCTTCCTCGTGGCATCGCCGGCACCCGGCAGAGCGTGTCCTCTGAGCGCCGCGGGGGTGGCTGCAGTGGCCTCCTGTGTGACCAGGTGTGAGCCCTGCGGCTCTCGGGCCCCATCAGGGTGCCTCTCTGCCACACAGAACCGAAAGGCCTCCGAGGTGATGGAGGAGCAGGAAGACGGTGTGAGACTCCGAAGGCGGACAGAACGAGGGAAACTATAGCTCTGCCCCTTCCTGCATGTGCGGCCTTGGGCAGGTCATGTCACCCCATCTTCCCGGGACTCAGCTTCCTCATAAGTAAAGCGGGTGGTCGCTGTCTCCCAGGGTCACCGTGAGGATCCACTACAGGTGGCTGCTGCTGCTGCTACTATCACTATCACTATCATCATCATCATCAGACAGGCAAGCCAAGAGCCTGATACCGAGGACACAGCACTGCTCTGCCTTTGAGCATTCCTCCTTCGGGGCAGCCACATCTTGCTCAAAAGGAGCAGACAGAGAAGGGCCCGGGAAAACTTCAGGAGGAAAGCCTACTCGGTCGAGACGGACGCCATCCAAGCCCTCAGACGTGACTTATCACCACACCAACCCGACTCCAAAAACAGGCGGCCCTGAGGTGACTCCTGGGAACATTCCAGGCCCCAAGAACAGGCAGAAGAGATGCAGGAGGGCCCCGGAGTTCAGCTCAGAAAGGCCCCGAGCAGGCGGCTCTGTACGAAGCCTGCTCAGCTGGTCCCCGGGAGGAAAGGAAAACTTCGGGCAGCGCTTCCGGAGACTCGCAGGAAGCCACGTACACAGAAGAACATGAAAGGAACCTATTTCATGTCACGCGGGAAGTCGGGAACTGTATTATCTCGCTCGTCACACGCCTAGTGGATGGCAGGGCAGGGATTTGAACCCAGAGTCCAGGTGTGCTCCTGGTTCCTGGCCCCCAGGTTCCAGGTGGTCACCGCCAATGTCTTCCCTCTCTGGATGGGCATGCATGCCACTTTCTCCCCATGAGGAAATTCTCCACTCTTCTTATTTTTTTAATCCTCACCTGAGGACATGTTTTTATGGATTTTAGGGAGAGAGGAAGGGAGAGGGAGGGAGAGAAACATCCATCCGTTGCCTCGCGTACACGCCCTGACCAGGGATAGAACGGAAATTCCCTGTTCGTGAACTGGAGCCACCGAGGTGACCTGAGCGGGTGCAGGTGGCTGCGACCTCTGAGGCTCAGGCTGCAGCCCCTGCCCGGACCCCTGGAAACACACCCTGGGGGCCACCAGGAGTCAAGTCCCAAATGCAGCCCCCCAGACCACCGGGCAGTCAACCATCCAGTGGAGCCCAGCCCCCCAGCCTTACAACCAAGGCAGCAGACGTGTGAGGGAAGATGCTGGAACCTTCCAGCCCAAGGGAAATACCACTTCAGTACCACGAGATCGCCACAGTCCAAGCCACAAAGAACAGAAGAATTACCCAGCCCAACCTCCGACCCACACATCTCCTCGCTCACATGTGATGGCAGCCACTGAGCCCACTCAGGATGGCCCTCCTGCCAGCCTCCCCACACAGGCATCTGCTCTGCTGCGAGGCCTCTCCCACTTCCCGTCACCTGCCCTGCCCATGGACAGAGCCGGCCCTCCTCACAGGCACCCAGTGCAGACAGACCCCCCACTGTGGCGGCAACATGCAATCCCACCTTGGCTGGTGGCTGAGTCTGCTTCCCCTCCAGGGCGGGGACCCCACGTCCCCTCAGCAGAGTCTAGGTCCCAACAGGATAGCAAATATGAGCCAAACTCATCAAACAGCTCCATCAAGACAGGGTCCAGAGAGAAGCCCTATAAGCTCAGGGATGCTTTATGGCTCTAAACAAGGCAACACATGGCCTGGACCGGGTGTCTCCACCTCAGCACACTGACACTTTGCACTGAAATTCGTCTGTAGTAGGGCTGTCTGTGCATTGTGAGGTGGTTAGCAGCATCCCTGGCTGTGACTCACTCCCTAGATGCCACGAGCACCCTCCCACTCCATTATCACAACTAAAAAATGTCTACAGACATTTGCGAAATTCCCTGGTGACATCGCCCTGGTGGAGAGAGCCCCTCACTGCTCTAGACAGTGGGATCTGCACATGTCTAGCCTCATCAAGGCCCACATGGAGGATGGACACATGCCCCACAACCACACAAATGCTCCCTCATGCCAGCCTGCCCCTTGCAGACCTCACAGTGACCAGCAGTCCCTGCTAATTAGGACCCTTGAAGAACACTGCAGCTTGCAAGGGGAGGGGGTCTCCTCAGGGCATCTCACTGACAACAGGAGGCTGCAAACACGGCCCTGAGAGTCCCCACCTAGGGCCCAACGGCCTGCTCACTCATTCCTCAGCTCTTTACCCCAGAATTGGCTTTTCCTGCCTCTTCACAAACACACCAACACAGCCGCCTCACACGGGACCGCCAGAGCATGATCACAAACACAAACGCGACCCCATCATCCTCTTCCCAAAACCCTTCAGTGGATCCCACCAGACAAAGTCCAAACACCTCAGCCAGACTGCCACGCGCAGAGCTGGCTGCCACCTGTTACAACTACATGGCGAAAGGAACAGCAGCAGCGCCCGAGGGTCAGCGCTCAT
>PVJC01016616.1:0-33490 GCA_004026665.1 Murina feae | reverse complement strand
AGGACATCCATTGAGGGGTCCCAGACTGTGAGAGGGCACAGGCCGGGCTGAGGGACTCCCTCCTCCCCGAGTGCACAAATTTTTGTGCACCGGGCCCCTAGTATATAATAATTACTCACTGTGGGAGTAAATTGTACTTTTCACAAAAACGTTCTAAGTTATGCATTTCTTGTTCTTTCTCTAGACTGCAAAAGAGTTTTGTGAACTATGGAGAGGCCATGATGTATAGCCTTGAAACCTGCCCAAATGCCTGGCTGAGGACCCACTCGGTGTGGGGAAGGTAATAGTCATAGATGTCATAGCAGTAATAATAACAACAGCAGCGCTAATAATCCTCACCTGGTCTTCCTTTATTTCTAGTTACATAGGTTTTAAATGAATATGTCCTTATTACAAAGTGTCAAACAATATAGAGCATGTCCTTGAATAGCTCCATTTGCCACTCCCACTCTTTACACAAGAATACCACTGCTATCTAGTTAGTCAATGTTCCTCTAGACTTGTTTTTCTCTGCATGTGAGTGGATATCTGTATGGGAATGGAAATATATATTTTTAAGATTTAAAAAATATTTTTTTTAATTTCTGAAAAAAATTTAGAGAAAGGAAGAAAGAGAGAGAAATATCAATCAGCTGCCTCCTGCATGTTCCTTACTGCGGATCCAGCCCCAGCTTGGGCATGTGCCCTGACGGAGAATCGAACCAACATAATCCTCAACTGATCTTCCCAGCCAATGGGATGACACCCAACTAACCGAGCCACACCAGCCAGGGCTGAAAATATACATTTGTTTTGTATTATCTTGTACATTAATTAGCATTTTTTTGGAAATCTGCTCTTTCATCTAACAATATGTTTCAAATTTCTTTCCACATGGGGACATAGAAATCTCTCCCATTTTTTAAAGCTATTGATGTCCCCGGTATAGAGCTATACCATAGATTTATCTAATCCTTTTCCTAATAGTGAACATTTAGGTTGTTCCCTTGCTTGATAAAAAGTTTATGGCATACAAAATGCTTTTCTATGTCTAGGCTTCTTGGGTCTTCTCAATGACTTTGTGAGATAGGCTGGGGGTTTTGTCCTGGCAATATGAAGTAACCAAGGCTCATAAAGACAAAATAACACGTCCAAGGACATAGAGATAGTGGTGGAGCAGAGATGCAATCAAGAACTTGACATTTCAGCCTTGGTCCGTGTGCATCTTCCCGTGCACCAAGGGGTTTGCCAGTTCAATTCCCGGTCAGGGCACATGCCCAGGTTTGCAGGCTCGATCTTCGTAGGGGGTGTGCATGAGGCAGCTCATCCAGGTTCTGCTCTCACGTTGATATTTCTCTCTCTCTCCTTCTACCTTTCTCTCTCTCTAAAAACCAATAAAAAATCTTAAAAAGGACCTCACATTTCATCCTTCCAAGCAGAGCCCCTCAGGAGGTAGTGAGTCAACACTGTGGCTCCCAAGATTCCTGTGGCCACTCCTCACTTGGGACTCTCAGTAGGTCATTGATCTACTGATTAGGAGTCACACTAATTATCAGGCCGGTGAAATCTCAGGGACGTAATAATGGGTGACTCCTAGTTGCCCCATCCTTTGTTACCACGGTTTGCCAGTTTCTGATGGCATCATGAGGAAAACTTTTGGGTGGAAAGAGTCGCTAAAGATCACCATAACCATGGCTATGCAAATGGAGGAATAAATGAAGCCCAGATGGGGCAATAAAGCTGCCCACGTTTACACAGGAAAGTAATGGCAGCCCTGACTGGTTTGGCTCAGTGGATAGGGTGTTGGCCTGCGGACTGAAAGGTCCCGGGTTTGATTCCCGTCAAGGGCATGTACCTTGGTTGCGGGCACATCCCCAGTAGGGAGTGTGCAGGAGGCAGCTGATCGATGCTTCTCTCTCATCGATGTTTCTAACTGTCTATCCCTCTCCCTTCCTCTCTGTAAAAATTAATAAAATTTAAAAAAAAAAGAAAGTAATGGCAGAGCAAGGACTGGAATCCAGAACATCTGGCTCCCACTATTCCATTTCTGTGGTGGTCCAGTAACTGAGAAAGAGTTGGGAAAACATTTATAACAATGATTTGTCATTTTTAGTGTGCCAGAGGGTACCTGGGGAGATTGATTAAAAACTGCTCGTTCCAGCCCTGGCTAGTGTGGCTCAGCTGGTTGAGCCGAGTCCTGTGCACTGAAAGGTTGCCACTTTAATTCTTGGTCGGGGCACATGCCCGGTTGCAGGCTCAATCCTCAGTGGTGGTGGGCGGGAAACAGCAGATCACTGTTTTGCTGCCTCACCAATGTTTCTCTCTCTCTAAAAACAAACAAAAAAACAAACAAAAACCTCAATGACAGATTAAAAAAACAAACAAACACAAAACTGCCCATTGCATGTAGGCAGCAATCATCAATGGATGTTCAAGCCATTAGGTGAAAGGTATTGGGAAACTTCATGAAGAAAGGATACACTGACACCACCAGACCCCAGGTACTAATCTTGGCATCTCATGTTTACACACAGGACAGCCAGGCATGAGGTATCTTATAATGGAGTACAGTAGGGAGTGCATAGCATGCCTCTGAAATACCCTCACTAGGAAGATAAATGATGAACCTCAGTCTAATCAAGTTGCTAGATCTAACATTAGCTTACAGGAAACACAGGATAGAGAAACAAGATAAGCAACATTATGAAGTCATCAACTAAAATCTAGAAAGTGGGCCATACTATGGGACAAAGTATCTGATATCTTCAATGCTAACCAAAAAATTAAAAGTTGCAAAGAAAAAAAAATAAAACAGGTCAAACGGAATCTAGTAGTTCAAAAAAAGAGACTGAATAACTAAATGCAATGTATAAACTTTTTAGAAACTTTAAAATAGACATTTTTGAGCCAATTGAAGAAATATTATTCATATGGACTGAATATTAAATAATATAAAGGAATTATTGTTAATTTTTTCAGGTTGGTAATGGCATGATGGCTATTTGTTTAAGTCCTTGTCCATTAGGGTTGCATTCTGAGTCATTGACAGGTGAAGTGCCACGAGATCTTCAGTTTGCTACAAATATTCCAACAAAAGAAGCATGTATGTGTGGTGTAGGGGTGAAGAGATAGATGGAGGAGGAGTGGAAAAAACTTTACTGTTGTTGAAGCTGGCATGGGCACATGAGAATTCACTGAATTATTGTCATTGTTTTTATATATGTTTGAAAATCTGCCTACTAAAGAGAGAAAAGACTTCTCCATTTTGAAATTTCACATGACATCACCCAGCTTCTGACTTAAAAGCTGATATGAGAGCCAGGAATCTGTTGTGTTTTTGTTTTTTGTTTTTTGTTTTTGCCTAAACCTCAGATGAACCTGATGCAATTGATACTATAACCCAATTTTGAAAAACACTGATTTAAACTTTAGAATCTAAGTAGAGGGGCATATTTTTGTTCTGTAAAAATAAATAAATGCATCCTCAAATGGAAACAATTTAAAAATCTAAGATAACCCAGCCAGTGTGGCTCAGTGGTTGAGCATTGATTTATGAACCAGGAGGTCATGGTTTGATTCCCGGTCAGGGCACATGCCTTCCTTGTGGGCCCAGTCCCCAGCCAGTTGATAATTCTTTCTCATCATTGATGTTTCTATCTCTCTCTCCCTCTCCCTTCCTCTCTTTGAAGTCAATAAAAACATATTTTAAAAATAAAAATAAAAGCATAATGATTATGATGGAGTATAATATATTAAATTTTAAAATAATGGATCATAGGGAGCATTTGAAATCTTGCTTCCCAGCCATGTCATCAGTTTGGCTCAAAAGTTCAAAAAAATTAATGTAACTCTATTGTAATTTTTAAAAAAAAGTGGAAGAAGAATAATGCTAGCTAATAAATTTAAAGAAATGACAGATAAAATTAGAAAACCACCACCTTGAAACCACTGATTAGGGTCATTAATGAACCCTAATCAGTGGTTAAAACCCTTAGTTTGAGGGGAATCAGATTTTCATGCCATCTCAAAGTTTTACCATCAGATTACAGAGAAGGAAATGTACATTAGAAAAGGCTGGCGGTCACTTCACAACATAACCTCAGAACATCATGTGCCTCCCAATATGATGAAAAAAAGTACAAAATATCACTTATGTGGTAAGCTTACCAAAGCGCTTATCTGGAGCTGATCACGAGGAAACAATTATACAAGCTCACAATGGCGGCATTCAGCACCACAGTTGGCCTGGACTCTTCCCAGAAAAACAAGGTCATGGAAAACAAAAAAGGCGGATTGGGGGCTGTTCCACATGGAAGAAGACTAAAGAGACACAGTCTTAATGCAATATACAAACCTTGATTAGATTCTGAATCAAAAAAACACACAGCTAATCAAGATATTTTGGAGAGAATTGGGTTATTTAGAAATGGACTATATGTGTATATTGAAGTTGATTTTCTGGGCATCATAGTCTTAAGAGAGGTATGCTGAGGTATTTAGAGTTGAGTGTTCTATTTACAATTGACTTTCAAGTGGTTCTGAAAAAGTGTGTGTGTGTATGAAATACATACATGATGCAGTTAGGACCAAAAGTTAACAATTGGTATATCTAGTTAAAGGACATATGAATGTTAATTATACTAGTCTTTCACCTTTTTCTGTGGACTTGAAAATTTTCAATATAGAAAAGGGAGGATATATTTAAAATAACAAAAATAATTATTTCAAAAAATAAAAATGAGTGCATTTAAAAAAAATAATTTTCTCCCCCTGTCTGCCTCTTCTTTTCCTTCCCAGGTACACTGTCAGCTTCTTATTAATTGTCACTCAACTGGGCTTCTGCAGTGTGTATTTTATGTTTATGGCAGACAATTTACAACAGGTAAAGAGGCCTTTTCTAGAGAAAATGGAAGAAAAGCAAACCTTCTACTGCTAGGGCTTCATGAGCAAAGGATAGAGTTCAGCCCTAGGTGGTTTGGCTCACTGGATAGAGCGTCGGCTTGCAGACTTGAGGATCCCAGGTTCGATTCCGGTCAAGGGCATGTACCTCAGTTGCAGGCACATCCCCAGTGGGTGGTGTGCAGGAGGCAGCTGATCGATGCTTCTCTCTCATCGATGTTTCTAACTCTCTATCCCTCTCCCTTCCTATCTGTAAAAAATCAATAAAATATATTTTTTAAAAAAGTATAGAGTTCAGATCATGGGAGGAGATGCCTTCATTTCTAACCCCTGAGGAGACTACTCTTGGGAGTTCTCTCAATCCTGGGAATCACTCTTTTAGAGGATCTTAGAGGGGTGTAACCAGGATGGAGAGAGGCTTACAATCATGTACAATCAGAAATAATTGAGTTTGTTTTTTTTTTAGCCTGAAAAGTGTTAGTAAGATTTACTTTAAGTATCTGAGAGTTGTCATATAGAGATGACTAATTAAATGTAAGGCAAACAAGCTACAACCTTGCCCTCATTACATTCCTAACAGGCATTACGAATCAATCTTAGCCTTCTCTCTTGACTTCATGGAGTAGAGAGAACATACTTGTGTTTGTGCTCTCAAATAGCCAGAACTACAAGTAATGTAGATGGAATATTCAAGTAGATAGATGGTGCCCAATACTGAGAGCTTTCTACCTTTTAAAGCTATCTAAAGTAGAAGAAATTACCTTTGTGTAATCAACTTCTGGTGTTTGGGTGTGTGAAAGAAACCCATTTCGTAGTGAAGAAAAGGTTGGGCTAGATGACAAACAGAGAGTTTATGATTCTAAGAGTTTTTTGATTGTCACAGCCATGGGCACTACGGTTAGGGTAACCAGATTTGGCAAATAAAAATATGTAATACTCAGTTAAATTGGAATTTCAGATAAGCAGCAAATAACTTTTTTTTACTATGATTATGTCCTATGTAATATTTGGGACAAGTTGTACTAAAAAGTTACCTGTTCATCATCAGAAATAGAAACTTAGGTGGGTGTCTTCTGTTTAACCTTTACTCCGACCTGTACTCCCCTCTTTATGCTCTATGTCAGATTGTGGAAGAAGCCCACGTGACCTCCAACACCTGCCAACCCAGGAATATTCTGGTGCTGACCCCCATCCTGGACATTCGCTTCTACATGCTGACCATCCTGCCCTTCCTGGTCCTGTTGGTGTTTATCCAGAACCTCAATGTGCTGTCCGTCTTCTCGACTCTGGCCAACATCACCACCCTGGGGAGCATGATTCTGATCTTTGAGTATATCATGCAGGTCTGTGCCTGAAGCCAGAAGTGGGTCAGTGTCTAGGGTTTCTGAGATGTGTGGGGAGCATTATTACTTTTATGGGCAAGTCAAGGTAAGGAAGGTGACCCCCTCTCTGAGCAGCCCTTGCTATGGGGATAGCTGTGAACACTTTTTTTTAAAAAAGATTTTTAATTTTTTAAAGATTTTTTTTGTAAGATTTTTTATTCTTATTGACTTTTAGGAAGAGAGAGGAATCCTTATCTGGACTGTGCCCCTAACTTGGAGAGTAGCCTCTCCTCTCTGGGTCCCACATTTAAAGATGAGAGGACTCCCAATAGCGAAAAAGTAGAAACAACCCAAATGCCCATCACTGGACGAATGGATAAACAAATACGGTAAATGCATACAATAAATATTATTCAGCCTTAAAATGGAATGAAATTCTGATCTATGGTACAATATGGATCAACCTTAAAGACATGATGCTAAGTGAAGTAAGCCCTCACAAAAAGACAAATATGGTCTGATTCCACTTACACGAGGTACCTAGAGTAGTCAAATTTATAGAGATAGAAAGGAGATTAGGGGTGGCCAGGGGGCCGGATAAAGGGGAGTTATTAATGGGTACAGAGTTTCAGTTTGGGATGAGGAACACGTTTTGAAGATGGCTAGTGGTGCTGGTTGCACAACAATGGGCGTGTACTTAATGCCACTGAACTGTACACTTAAAAATGGTTAAAACTGTAAATTTTATGCTATGTGTATTTTACCGCAACAAAAATAACTTTCTAAAAGATGAGAAGGCTGAGCAATTCTAGATATCTCCTGGGTGCTCATAACACTGTCTGTGTTGATGTCAGGGTTGGCCCAGCTTTCAGCCAGGCAATGATTTTTGTGTGATGGCAAAGCCAAAGCCCTTCTTCCCCTTCCCTTTCAGGAGATTCCAGATCCTGGCAACCTGCCCTTGATGGCAAGCTGGGAGAACTTCCTGCTGTTTTTCGGTACAGCCATCTTCACGTTTGAAGGCGTCGGTATGGTAAGATTGATGTGGGCCTTGAGCAAAGGGTCCTTGTGCTCTCGAGGGAAGCCAGTCATTGTCCCAGATGAGCAAATAATAGTATTTATGGAAAATGAGCATATGGTCTTCTCCTGGTGGAAGGGAATGTCAGGACCCATTCTCAGGGCACCAAATGCCCCGTGCACCTCACTAAGCTTTGAAGACTGAGTGAGAATTCACTATTCAGCCCAAATGGAAGAAGAGGGCAGTCCTGGCAATAGTGAACATAGAGGGAAGTAAGAGGGACTGGGGCCAGGTGGAGAGGCCCCTTCCTGGCCCGAGGGCCATCAGGAAAAGGATGTCTGTGCTTGTTGGGGTGTCACATCTCCTTCTACCTTTTCTTTTACAACTTCCTTTCACCACCAGGTTCTGCCTCTCCAAAACCAGATGAAGCATCCACAGCAGTTTTCTTTTGTTCTGTACTTGGGGATGTCCCTTGTCATCATCCTCTTCATCTGCATGGGGTCATTTGGCTACATGAAGTTCGGGTCCAACACCCAGACCAGCATCACTCTCAACTTGCCCAATTGCTGGTAAGTACCTGCCACCCAGGGTGGACTCCGAGTCTTATCAACAGAATGTGGCAGTTCCTTGAGTTATTATTCGCAAGAAATATTAACTGCTAATGTTTGCAATGCAATAACAGGTACATTTGACAATCCAGGCACTATGAGTTAGCATCCTTACTTTTAATTCTATTTAATAGGTAAGGAAATTAATATTTGGAGAGGTAAGTAACTCATCTGGTGCATATTGTTTGGGAGAAGCTGAAGCTTGAAACTGAATCTGTCTGACTCTATGATTCAAAGGCCCTAACACAGGAAAGATCCAGAGTGTTTGGAAAACAGAAACCTCAGCAATAAAAAGTATTACTCCAGAGTAATAATTCAGAGTTCTGCAGGTGGACAGCTCCTTGGGCCTCCCATTCCTGAAATTGGCCTGGGTTGCCATGGCTATGCCCCAGGTTGGAATTCGATCTGGAGTTCTTACATTAAATCATTCATTCATTTATGCATTCATTCATTCATCTAGGAAACATTTGTGGGCTGACACATAGCATTCATCGAGTGTTAACTATTCTCATTATTCTGGCAATATGGGGTACATAGTGACTAAGCAGTCAGTAGAGCCATGTACTTAAGAACACAAGTCCTAACGCTGTGTAATGGGATTTGCATCCTGGTTTTCATATGACTTTGGACAGGTTACTCAATCTCGAAGACCTCATTTCCATCCTCTGTAAAATGAGGGTAATACTAATGCTGAATTGTATCCCTCAAGGTAGACTAGGTTATGCTCCAATAATAAACAACTCTGAAATCTCAATAGCTGAATACACACAAATGCTTAAACATATGCTCATGCTGCTTGTCCATTATGGGATGGCTGGGGCTCAACTCTGCACCATCCCCACGCCATGGCTCAGACTGAAGGAACAGCCCCTCCCTGAAATGTTGCTGTTTGCCATAACTGAGCGCACCTGAACCATGCCCTCTACCATGAGGCTGCTAAAGCACACACCTCTCTTGATAGCCCTGCATCAGTCAAAGCCAAGTGCATGGCCATGCCTCACTCCAGGGGGCAGGGAAGTTTAATTCTATCACGTACTTGGAAGAACTGGAAGGATTTGTTGAACAGCCCAGATGACTTCCATGCTATCTCAGGATTTATTGATTATACACAAAGTGCTTAGAAAAGTGTCTGGCACATAGTAGGCACTCATTGAATGTTGGCTATTATCATGATTACTAGGGGCCCGGTGCACAAAAATTTGTGTGCACTTGTGGGGGTTCCTCAGCCCAGCCTGTGCCCTCTCGCAGTCTGGGACCCCTAGGGGGATGTCCACCTGCTGGCGTGCCTGGCCAGCCTGGGTGAGGGGTTGATGGCTGTTTGCAGGCTTGCCACAGCCCCTTCAGGGTTTGAGTCCCTACTGGGGTGCCTGGGTGAGGAGCTGAGGGCCATTTTCAGGCTTCCCACAGTCCCTTCAGGGTTCAGGTCCCTACTGGTGTGTGTGGGCAGCCTGGGTGAGGGGCTGAGGGCCGTTTTCAGGCTGCCCACAGCTCTCATTGACCCAAGGTCCCAGCGAGGCTGGCTGGAAGCAGGTTTCTGGGGTTATTTATCTTCTATAATTGAAACGTTGTTGCCTTAAGCAGAGGCCACAGCCTGCCTAGGCAGGCAACGAAGCCTCCTGTTTGCTTCAGCTCTGTGGCTTCTATAATTGAAACTTTGTTGCTTTGAGCTGGCCGAGGCAGGAAGTTTCCTCCAAACAGAAGCCTCCTGTTTGCTCTAGCTTGGTGGCTGCTGGCTGCCATCTTGGCCGGGTTAATTTGCATACAGCCACTCTAATTGGATGGGGGCGTGGCTTGGAGGGGCATGGCTTAGGTATCTCAGAGTGATGGTTAATTTGCATATTACTCTTTTATTCGAATAGATGTGTCCACACCCTGGGTCTTTGGAGGTAGGTAGGATGGTGGGCCATTCATTTCCTGCAAGGCCACAACTGTAAAATGAGAAACGTATCACCAGCCCCACACTCCTCACTGCGTTGTAGTAATGACTAGGTGATAAACGTGGCATTTCTTTGAAGTTGAGACTTATTTTACACAAGTCATATAGCATCCTCATAGGCTGTTCCTATTCTGGGCAATGTGGGCTGCCATTGGCTACCTGGGACAGGGCGTTTTCCTTCTGGAGGAGGGGCCTCAATTGGAAAACCTGGACATCGGGTGCCATGAGGACTTCACATCTGCTCTAAACCTGGCTGGTCAGGAGATTCACCAGAACAGCCTGCAAGAAGGGATAAACAAATAACCCTTCCTAATAATGAGACCAACAGCCTAAGAAAAAATGGCCATGATGACACATTCACAGACAAATCCCAGAAAATGGCTTTTTATATTTTTTAAAAATGCTATGTTTCCCTCGCATGCTGTTTGGTCAAGGATGTGGAAACCAGCCCTCCAATAGGCTAGGACCACCCACAGCCACTGTCAACAGCTATCGCAATGGTAAATCTCATACTTCTACCCATCATTGCTACTTCTGGGATTGCACACTATATGTGCAGAGATATATGTACAAGGATAGTCTTGGCAGCATTGTTTACTGGCAAAAAAAACCCAACTAGGAAAAATCTAAATATCCGTTCACTGGGGACTACAGTTAAAAAACTGTAGTATATCCATGCAATTGGAATACCAAACAGCTGTTAAATTGAAGAGCCAGATCTGTGTGTACTGACAGGGAACAATCTCCAACACACAGTTAATGAACAAAGACAGCTCAGTGGTGTGTAGAAGATGCTGCCGTGTGAGCGTGTGTGTGTGTGTGTACCTATAGTCTAAATAAGCTTATATATCTACTGATTTCTGGAAGGGCTACAAGAATACTGTTAGAGGGATTGTCTGTGCAAACAGAAACTGGTAACTGGGAATTAAGGGTGGGAGGAAGGTTTTTCACTACAGGGCCTTAGTGCTATGAATTTTACTCTATGCCGTTACACCTTTTTTATTTATTTCATTTTTTTAGGTAATCCTCACCTGAGGATATTTTTCCATTGATTTTTAGGGAGAGTGGAGGGGAGAGGGAGATGCAGAGAGAGAGAAACATCGATGTGAGAGAGACACATCAGTTGGTTGCCTCCTGACAGCCCAACCAGGGGATTGCGCCTACAACGGCAGTATGTGCCCTTGACCAGAATCAAACCTAGGACCCTTCAGTCCGCAGGCTGATGCTCTGTCCACTGAGCCAAACCATCCAGGGTGATATACCTTTCTTAAAAACTAAAAGAAAAAGGGCAGATTTCTGAGCCACAGACTTGCTGACTAAGAATCTCCAGGGATGTGCACTTTTAATAAGCTTCCAGGTGGCTCTGATTGCAGGTCCAGCCTGAGTTGTTGGAAGTTAGCCATCTCTGTCACAAGTACCAGCTTCCAAGCAGTGAGCAAGTCCTGCATGGCCCTGCCCAGGAGCCACGTCGCATTTCCCGTCCTATCTGTGTGTCTGCAGGCTGTACCAGTCAGTCAAGCTGATGTACTCCATTGGCATCTTCTTCACCTACGCCCTCCAGTTCCATGTCCCCGCCGAGATCATCATCCCCTTCGTCGTCTCCCAGGTGTCGGAGAGCTGGACACTGTTTGCAGACCTGTCTGTCCGCACAGCCTTGGTCTGTGTGACCTGTGAGTAGGATAAGGGCATTCATTGCCCAGAGCTGTGACCGGCAGCCACATTGGCATCTCCCTCACTATGACTGGCTCTGCCACTTGCCTTCTTTGTGAGCTTGTGCAAGATACTTTAGCTCTCTGAACCTCAACTTTCCACCTGAAAAATGGGCTCAACAGAACTACCACATAGTAAATATTATAGTAATCTCTACCGCCTACACATAGAAGATAAGTTTATGGGAAGATAAGTATCATTCATTCGATCACACTCATGTCTGCCTTCTGTATGCCAGGCGTGGTGCTGATATTATCAAACACTCATGAAAGCTTAGCAGCGCAATAATAACAACTGAGGAAACAGTGGCTCACACAATTTAAGTAACACACTCAAATCATGTAGCTAAGTGACAGAGCTGGGATTTGAGTGTGGGTTATGTTGCACCAAAGTCTGTGTTTTCCGTTGTGCCATATTCCTGTCTATCATAAATTAGGGTCAAGTCCCCAATCATAAAGTTGTGTTTAATTGTAAACCCCAAGGGTGCTAAGGGTCAGGTCCGGTCATGTCAACCTATAGCTCAGAGCCTTCCCATGGCTCTCTGTGGCCTGATCTCCAAGCCCTTAACGAAGGACTTGGAGATCACTCTTTGGGTGCACTCTTTTCTCTCTCTTCCACACTTCCACCCTCCCTTTCTCCTTTCCCTCATGCTTCTTCCCATTCACTTATTCACTCATTCATTCTACATTAGGTGCTCTAGTAGATGTCTGGGAAACATCATGAACATGGGAAAGCATCACTGGAGACAGCTGACCATGTCCTGCTTCTGGTATAGGATGAATGACCACTTCCTCCTCCTTTACTCGTCTGTCAATTGTTACCCTTTATTCATTCAACAGTTGTTTGTTGAGTACCCACTATATGCTTGATATTGTGCTAGGCACAAGGGACACCATCATGAATAAGGAGGAAGAAAGGGTTCCTGCCTCCCTGAAGCTTACCATTGGGTGGGAAATATATGCAGGAAAATAATTACAGCAATAAAGATGTTCCATCTGATGGTTAGGGTCCTAAGAACAGGATACCCTAAGAGCACATACCCTTAGCCTTGGTCAGGTCAGACCCGAAAGATAAGTAGGAGGTAGATGGAGGAGTGAAGTGTACCACGTATAGGGGGCAGGCTTTGCACAGATCTGAGGCAAATATTGACATCAGGCCTTTTTGGAAAAATAAAGCAGTGGGGAGTGACCAAACATGAAGCCAGAGGATTTGCAGGGCCCTGAGGAGAGTAGGCCACAGAGAGCCATGGAAGGACTCTGAGCAATGGGATGATGTGACCAGACCTGAACCTTAGAGAGCACCCTTCCGGTCTATCTTGCTTTAGAGTTTCCTTGAACATATCTTCTCTTCCCTGTCACTGTGAGCTTTCTTGGAGAACAGACACTGACTTTTGTCTGTACCCCTTTAAGAAATTTTTAAACATCTGATGAAGGAATACTGTGACAGGGACCATCCCATTAGAGGATTGATGGGTTCCCAACCATGAGAGTCTGTGATATAATCATTCTCTGATTATATGTGTTGGAGCAATTTCAGAAGCACGCGATATTTTCTTCAAGAGCCAGCAAGCTAGTAAGGATGCTTCAGAACAGGTTTTTCCCTAATTTGTTCATAGGACAATCATTTGGTTGTATAAAATTGAAGCACATAGGTTGTATATTTATTCATGCCCCTTTAAACATGATCAAAATTGGACTCCCCTAGAAAAATGCATGATATATGTTCATTATATGCATAAAAAATGGAGATTTGAGTATTTGTAGGAGAGATGGGAGTGAGCAGCCTAATGCTGTCTTCATGTTTTATGTCCTCCTTCATTATCCAGATCCTTTTAAGAATATGAAAACAAGTGGCTGAGATTCTGACAGCTATAAGCTATCTCTCATTTTTTATATCCTTGCTTCTAGCAGTGGTTATATTATGTAGATTCGTTCACATTCACCGTAGATTCAGCGTCTAAGTAAAAGTCAAGCATTTGTTGAGTACCGATGCTGTACCACGTTCCTTCTTACAAATGGGAGGCCCCACAGGAGAGTGGAAAGGGCCTTAAATTGGACATTTTAATGGATCCTCACCTCAGCTGTGTGACCTCTAGAGCTCTAGATTTCCCCATCTCTACAATGAGTAGGTTATCATCGATAGGTGGTCGAGGGGCCTTTCCAATAAATATTATATGTGAAAAACCCAGTAAGTTAAAACAGAAAAAGAAAGTGGTCAGAACAGGGGTGGGAGTCCAGAGCCATGGTGCCTGGCCTACTCAAGTCCACAATGGGCTTCTTCCCCACCTCTCCTGAATGGCCTATCAGACAGGTGGCATTATAAGGCTCCCCCAAAATGGTTTCTTTCTGAGCTCCCTTCTGGCAGGAACCTCAGTGACACCATCTCTTTGCCCCTGCAGGCGTCTCAGCCATCATCATCCCCCGCCTGGAGCTGATCATCTCCTTGATGAGCTCCATGAGCAGCAGTGCCCTGGCCCTCATCATCCCGCCCCTCCTGGAGCTTATCACCTTTTACCCTGAAGACATGAGCTGTGTCACCATTGCCAAGGACATCATGATCAGCATCGTGGGCCTTTTGGGGTGTGTATTTGGGACATACCAAGCCCTCTATGAGTTGACCCAACCCTACAACCACTCCATAGGCAACTCCACAAATGTCCATGCACGTCATTACCTATTTTTATTCTAAGAGTTCTCCCTCCTCCCATCCAGAGTTTGACTTCCACTGTGGATATTATATACATTCAGCAAACCCCACCATCTCTATATTGAGTAGTGCCTTCTTTACCTTTTTAAGAGAAATGTAGATTACACAGGTGTGTACAGAGTCCTCTCAGGCTGTGCTATTTTTATCTACCTATCCACTTATTTATTTATTTATTTATTTAGGCTCTGGATACTTTTGGAGGTCTTTCGTACCTCCGAACCAAAACCACATTCAACCATTTGTATTATCAGCCTCATTTAATGGGACAAGGGATGCCAAATGCCCATGATATCCCTGGAATCAGAGACCATACATACTTGTAAATGCAAAAGCAAATGTTTCCTCTCTTGAGCAGCAGCTGCCCTGGAAGCATCAGCTTTAGCAAAGTATATGTTGGGGAAGAGCGTTTTCTATTTAGAGAGTCTTCTATGTGGAACAGTCCCCGACAGAACCAAATAGAACTTTGCAGTAATTTTATCCAATCACTGGTTCTGCCACTTATTTCCCTTGGGATCTTGGGCCCAGAATTTAGGGCTGGTCTGTGGCTAAGTTATCATGCAGGACAGGATGATAGACAAACCAGGCACCGACATGGGTCCATCTCTTTGTTGGATCCTTGCTCCAGAACAGCTGCTGGTGAGTCCAAGTCTTCAGCATCTACTTGCCACATTCACTCTGACAGCTCTGAGGGCTGCCTCTACCGCCCCTAGTACTGAAAGGGCCTATTTTGGGTCAAAAACTATGGCTCTGGCCCTCTGGAGGGAAAACTGGGGCCAGAGGAAGTGTCTCAAGGACAAAAGGACAAAGCATGCATGTTCTTACATTGGAGGTCGCAAATTGGCCACCTTGAGCCAAATTTTCCCACTGATAAGTCTGTTTGGCCTCTCTGGCCCCTGCACAGTGTTTTAAAACAATAATTGCTTGCCAATATCTAGACATTGTAAGAATCCGTATAAGTGTAGATTTCCAGCATCTCTAAGGGAAAAAAAATTGAAAATATCTGGCAAACTAAGCCCACAATATTCTCACGTGGCACCAACTGGCTATGTCTAGACAACAGTGACCCCTACAAACAGCATGTGCCCTTTCCAACTCACCCAGTCCCCATCATCCCTGATTATATCCCCAACTCCAGACTGGGCATCGGCTGCCTCACATCAATGCACATTAGGCTGTTATAAAAAGGAAAAAGGGAAGGCATGTGTCTTCCTTGTGGTCCTTGTCACTCATTTATGTCTTGTACTTGGTCCTGCAGGCACCCGAGGTTGTCAACTTCCTTAAATACATAGAGCATTCTTAACTCTCTCTCCCATGAAAGACCCCCCCCACTCCACACCCTGCCTCTCCAGGATACATCGTGCCCCTCTGTTAAATGTGTAAATCTAGAAGACGACTCAAACTAATCGCAGATGTTAATGGAGGAACAGACTTGAGTTCTACTAATTCAGGCCCTTCATTGTCCCAGGGGGGTGGAGTAAAATGAAAACTGATAATACTCCCACTCTGCTTTTAAGTTAGTGCTAAAAAAAAATTTTTTTTTAATGAGAAAAATCATTCAAGGTACTTCAGGAGAGCAAGACTGGGTTAGTCTGAACTTGGGGTGCCAAAACATGTTCATTCTCTTCCTTGACTGTTTGGAAAATAAGTTAAGCTCTTAGAGAGAAAGCCATAGGGGTGAAGAGGAGAATGAAGTGGCCAGCCCAGTAGATGTCCTGAACCATCAAGAACTGCCAGGATCACCCCACCTTAGGTTAGGGCTGCTTGCCCACACCTCAAATGTAAGTGGCACAAAATGACTTTCAGCAAGGGTAGCAGTATCCCTGGGGAAAGGGGATAGAAGGGGGACAGAAAATCAGAATTTGGCTTTAACAAATGCAAGACAGAGGAAAAGGGACACCTTCCTCACAGGCCTTCATTCTGCTGCAGCTGGTACCACATTAATGGCCTCTAGAGAGACATTGATCTTGAAACAGCCCAGATGTTTCTTGCCGCTGCTTAGGATATTCTGGATGCGGTAGTTTCCGGTGCTGAGCCAGCTGGGCAGGTCCAGGTGGGGTATGGTGATAACACTCTTGGGCAGTGAGTATTTGCCCTGTGGAAATGCCAACAGATCACAGGTCAGTGGGAGCCTGCTGATAGAACTCTCTCCAGGAGCCACCGATAGGTTGCAACAGGAACTGTCCCTCCTCCCACCCTCCTAAGAGCCACAGAAGATTGGAGACTGCCACAGTGCCGTAGAGCACTGAAGGTCACACCGAAGTTTCACAAGTGAATAAACTGAGGTTCCCAAAAGATAAGCAGTTCAGAACAGATCGCTCCAATGTGCATCCATCCATAGACATCCAGATCTGCAGAAGAAAGAAGGCGAGGACCCTTCTCTCTAAACCCCAAGTCTTTACTCCAGCCAAGGGGATAATAATGCTCTCCCTCCCTGAGTACTTACTTCTTTGAAGGGACAGTGGCAGGGAAGCCCATAGGTGTGCAGGGGCTCTGGACAGGGCTCTCCAGGGGGAAGGAAAATGTCAAATACGTTACAGATGTCTTCATAGGTACAGCTACCGATTTGTTCTACACAGGGGACTTTGACCCAGAAGCCAGCCATTTCCTTCTGCACAGTTAAGTCCACCTGGTGGAAAGATTTTGAAGTTTCAGTTTCAAGGCAAACAGACTAGTTCCTCTGCCTCTTTAAAAGGTCGGTATTTCATTTCAATCACACCGTTTTTAATTGGTTGGGATCTTTGGAGATATTCCAATCCAGAAACGACAAATGGTGGCACATGCCCCAATATTACCTTTCCTGTGCCCATGACAGACATGAATAAGCAAATGTGGCTTTCCCCCTTCACTGAACCACAGTCCCAGAATTCTTTAGGTAGTCACCACCCATACCCATTGGTCGAAGCTAACACTTGAGTTGAAATGCATTGGTCATCTAACTGCTAATTGGCTAACAGCAGCATTGCTTCCTAGGCTTTCTCAAAGTAACTACAAAAAGCAAATAAATTTATGAAAGGAACTTTAACCTCAGTAGGGATGACATACAAGATGGGAGAGGATTTTTACAAAATGCTCAGCGTCACAAATGTGTGGGGAAAGCCAAATCTGCTGTTGCCGGTAAGGGGACAAACAGGTTGAAACACTTAGAGGCACATGGGCAATACATATCAAGAGACCTAAAAAGTCTGCGTCTAGATGGTCGGAAAAGTAGGAAAAGGTGCATTTCAAGGATAATTTCTGCAAAGCTCTTTATAATAGCAAAAAATAAAAATAAAAATAAAAACTACCCTGGAAACAAACTATCCAACATTAGATTTAAGTAAATTATGACAGATCTACAACAGTAAATTTCTGCCATTAAAAATGATTAGGTAGATCTATGCCAAATGCCAAAGAAAGAGGTATGGAAAATAATAGTATGATGCAAAAACAGTAATAACGCATGTCATATAATCCCACAGCATAAATGTACATACATTTACAAATGCAGAAAAGAATTCTGACAGGATATGTAAGTAGCTAACAATGTCTATCTTGTGAGACGTTTGATTATAAGAGGACATTTATAAGGAGCACTGTTTATTTTCATATATATCATTAAAATTAATATGTATGTTATATGTGATTATATGGGGGAATATTCCAAAATGTTAAAAGCGCTTACCTCTTATCACGAGGTAGGGAAATTTCAGATTGGTTTCTTTTATCCCCTCCCCTACCCCCCATTTTGACCATTTGTGTTCGCTAAAGTTGGCTTCATATCACCTGCTAATTGATGAGTCTGTTTTACAGTTAATAATGACACCATTACCAAAACCAAATTGCCCAACCAGAGCTGTTGGACCACAGTGCACACTGTGCCATCCTGTCCAGGAGGCTGGAGCACTCCCTGCCAGGTGTGAGGAAATGAGCCACCCATGCCCTCAGTGGGAAGCTATTGCGGCTGACATCAGATTCCTTCCAATCTCAAACATCATGGTACTGAGAGTCTATGAACCTGCGCACGCGTCTACAAACCAATGCCTCCTTTGCTGCTCTGGGATGTCAGGCCGCCAGTATTCAGTTCCCTGAGCATAAGTCCCCCAGTGCCCTGGCCCCTGGCACCCTCCCGCCACCACTCACCTTCAGAGGAGAATTGAGGGGGACACTGGTCTGGGTCTCAGCACTCACAGTCACATTCCCAGGCTCTACAATGGGGTTAGGTTCCACATTCAGGCTTTTGATCAGCACAGGGTCCTTCCCATCGTCACAGTTCTCCCAGGAAAAGCTACTGATCCGGAATGCCTAGGGACAATCGTGGCAGCAAGAAAAGAGAAAAGTCGACAAAAGGAACTCTCACAGGTCAGAAAAATCAACAGAACAGGCTACTGACGGTGTGACCCTAGGAGAGGTAGGACCGAAGTCAAAGGCTCAAAAGACATAATTTCCTGAAAGTGTGCTAAACTATAAAATAAAGCACCGTATACCTGACCCTGAACTGGTTAATGCTAGAGGAGGAATGGAAACTCAGTGTTACGGATGCTCAAACACTCAAAACAGGAGAACTAACTATATCTGCCTCTGGAAGGGACCTTCTCTGATCTCCCACCTTCCTGCTCCCCACTCCTCTCTAGCCAGTCTTGGGGTTTCCTTAGAGGGAAGCTCCTAGAGGATTTCCCTTTGCAGCCCATGCCCAAGACTTGATTCCCACTGTACACCCTGCAGTCCCCCACCCCAATCCAGGGCCAGGGATAATAGTAAATACAAAACACAATGGGAAAAAAAACATCCAACTACCCGCCCTCCAAGGGGGTATGCAATTAACCCAGGAAGGACACACACGAAAAGATCCCCAGTGAGCCACATGCTGATAAACAATCCCATTGACTGAGTTAAGTTCCCCAGTCCTAACCAGTGCTTTCTTACTCTCATTCCATTGCTCATGCCCTGTCCCCATTTGAGTCACCCTCCTCCCCTGGGCTGAGCCACTTCTCTTCTTCCTTCACATCCCCCAGAGGTGTCCTGATCCCACTATCTTGTCCAACTACACAGGACCACTGACTTCATACTCCCAGGAACCCTGCTTGTCTGTGATCTTTCAAACTTCCTACACCATGCAGATTCTGCCCACCCACTCAAACCTTTCCCAGACCCCTGAGAAATGTACAATATGCCTGCTATGCACATCCCAACTTAAAAGGAAAACCTGCCAGCCCCACAACCACAAGCTGATCCCCATCATCCACACACCAACAGCCGACTGGGCCAAAAAAGAACACCGAATCTGGTGACAGATTTTCTCTGATTTGGGAATTGAGATGGAGGCAAAGTCACTCTAAGGACTTTGGGCTTTGCATTGTTATTGGGTCATAGCTTTGGGATGGGGGCAGAACTCCGAGACCCATGGGCCATGACTAAGACAAAGGAACAAGAACTGAAGGTCTGAGGAAAAAGGAATAGACGGAGTCACCTACCCCCTTGCTACCCTTACCTAAACAGGCAGTGAAGGGCATGGCTTTAGAGTGAGATGTGGGGTAAAGCAAGGCTTTAATCAACAGACATGGGTGGAAATCACAGCTCTGCCCACGATATATCTATACTAATAAAAGGGTAATATACAAATGGTTAGGACGCCTTCACGCGTAACGACTGGTCATCTGGAGGCTGCCTTCACAGCAGGCATGGTGAGCAGGGACTTGCAGCATCAGGGATGGGGGTGGGGCTGGGGTGGAGGCCTCACCACACGCCTGTGCTGGGGGTCTGCAGGCCTCCCCCACAACCAGGCCTAGGGGTCCACAGGCCTCCCCTGGCTTCGGCCTATCTCTTTGGGGCAATCCATCAAGAAGCCCCAGATGGGTGGGTGGGGCCTACCTCTTTGGGGCAATAGATAGTCTCCCACACTGTGACAGGGCACAGGCCAGGCTGGGGGACCTCACCCTCCCCTGAGTGCACAAATTTCATGCACCAGGCCACTAGTGATTATATAAGCCAGTTTCCTCTTTGGAGCCCCAATTTCCACATTTTTTAAGTGGAGGCATTTATACTTTCCTCTTGGGACTGTGGCAAGGGTGAGAGAATGTATGTAATGCTCATTACACAACGCCAGGCTCAACACATGAGCTGGCTCATTAAATGACAGCCATTAGCCATCCCAGCCTCCACTTCTTGCCTCTAGTTCCAGGAGATCCCTTCTATACTCTTTACTTGAGCTTCTTGGATTGAAACTCTGTGCCATGACTAAGAAAGGCAGGACAGGGTGTGATTCATCCCTGTATTCCCCATAGCCCCTCACACAGTGTAGGAACCAATAAACGTACCCTTTAGCATTCGTTCCACAAATACGTATGCAGCAATGATCACCGTGCTGTGTTAATAGTGGTAAGCAATCAGAAATGTCCCAGCCCTGTCTGAAGGAGCTTAGTCTAATGTACATATTACTGTGAGTTCTGAGTGCCATAGGGAAACAAAAGGTAAGGTGGAGAGTAACAAAGGACTTACTACTCAAGCGGGACTCCTGCAGGACAAGTAGTCAGCCGTGTAAGTAGAGAGGAAAAATGTCCAGGCAGGGGGCATGTGTGCGAAGGCTGTGTGGTAGAAAGCATCTTAGCTGCCCTGGCACTACAGGAAAGCCAGTCAGCTAGATGCAGTGAACAAGGACCCAGAGGAGGTCGAAGGGGTGGCAGGGTCATTTCATGCAAGACCTCGCAGGTCATAGTCAGGTGGCTGGATTTTCTGTAAGTGCAATGGGCCCCATTGCAGGAGAATGCCATGCTCTAGTGTATGGTTGAGTACAGTTTGGAGAGGAACAAGGTGGAAGGGGGAGACCCATTAGGAGGCCACTGTCAAATGACAGGGAGCTTGGGATTAAGAGTTGAGCTAGAGGAGGACTAGCTATTTTCCAGAACTACTTTCACAGTTTTGTAGGCAGCCTGATTGACACTGAGGGCTGATCCCAGGCTAGAGGAAGTGGTCAGAGAGCCCTGTGGGAGTTGAAAAACCCCCTTCCCTCTCCTAAGTGACCCTTCCCCCAGGCCCTCAGAGAGACGAAACAAGATGGTTTCCGGATGTCTGACTAGAGGTTTCTGTGGCAACGCATTCTGCAGCCAAGGCTAGCCTCATCTGAAAAAGGATTAGCAATGCCCACCAAGGGCCAGGCATGGCACCAGATATTTGCCATCCCAACATGCGGGAAGAGGCAACATGGGGCAACACAGGGCAGAGGGGAAAGGCACAGCTCTGAAGGCAGAAATGTGGATACAAATCAGAGACCTGGGTTCAAATCAGATCCGAGCCACTCTCACTAGCTGAGACCATGGCTATTTCCTCACCTACCAACTGGGCATAATTATATCTTCTACTGGGAGAGAAGTTTCTATACTGAGAGTACAGATCACAACTCTTGACAACTGTGAACCCATGAAAACGCTGGACTGAAAAAGGACCAGAGACCCGAGGAGCCTGGGGAGACATGACAACAATTGCAAAGTGGCAACTGGACTGAATCCTGAAACACAGAAAGGCCATTCATGGAAAAACTGGTGAAATCCAAATAAGTCTAGTGTTTCATAAAGTAGCAATGTTGGCTTCTCAGCTTTGACAAGTGCACCGCGGTCGGTAAGATGTTAACACTTAGGGAAACTGAGTGAGGACCATGTGGGACCTCTGTGCTATCTGTGCAACTTCTCTGCAACTCTGAAATTACTTCCCAAAAAAAGTTATTAGGGGGAAAAAGCACACGGCTTAACATAGTATGGATGCCCAAACACTGACCACTACCCCACAGCCTTCATCTGGCCTGCGACCTCAGGGTCAGGGCTTTGAATCACATGAGCCAGAGAAGTTCTGGATGATGGCATATAAGGATCAAAAGTGCCACTTGCTGTGCCATCTTAGGTGAGTCCCCTACGTTTCTCTGTGGGCCTGAGGGAAGTGAACTTTATGATGTCTCAAGGCCTCTCCAAAATTGCCAATCTAAGACCTTCTGGGATGGCATCCTTAGTCAAGACATACAGAATGGGGATGTAGGGCAAGATCAAGCCTTAGCTGAACTCCACCTCATAGCGGTCAGACCTGGAGCCCAGAGAAACATTATCAAGCTACATTCGCAGACAAACTGAATCTTCTGGAAGAGTAAGCCCAAAAATCCTAGCTCCTTCACTCAATAGGCAAAACAGACTCCTGTGCCAGGGTGAGGCTGAGTCCAATGGCTTAAGATCCCTGTAAGATTTTTGAGCAGCAATTTTCTACCAGTGTGCTGCAAGAGGCAAACTGGTATGCTGCAAGAATTTTTAAAATATGCAATACCTGACGGCTTAGTCAGGGGCACTGACCTCTTTTCCCTTAGATTGTCAAATTAAAAAAATGACAACAGCCCGGCTGGTATGGCTCAATGATTGAGTGTCGACCTATAAACCAGATTCGATTCCCAGTCAGGGCACATGCCTGAGTTGTGGGCTCGATCCCCCGCAGGGGATGTGCAGGAGGCGGTCAATCAGTGATTCTCTCTCATCATTGATGGTTCTATCTCTCTCTCTCTCTCTTGCCCTTCCTCTCTGAAATCAATGAAAAACAATGACAAGAGTCAATATAACAATAGCCATCTGGTGTAAATGAATCAAAATTAAACCTATTTTTTGTCAGATCAGCAAAAAAGATATATTTTGGTGTGCTGCAGGATTTTAGTAATTAGTTTATGTGTTCCGTGAGCTGAAAAACGATTGAAAATAGCTGTTTTAGAGCAATTCCTTCACCCACAATTCACAGGAAAGGCAGGGTGGCATCATGCCCATTTAACACATGGAGAGACTAAGGCTCAAGGAGCCCAAATGCCATGCCCATGGATCAATAGCCAAGCCCCTCAGCTCTCAGTCCTATCCTACTTTCCCCTTTACTATACCACAAGGTTTCTCACTGTCAGACAAGTATTTCCAAGGTGGTTGGAAGGAGGGGACCTAGGCTGACCCTCTCTCTTTGCTGCCAGAGATAGTATTCTTGCCTGCAGCTATGCAGCAAAGAGGTCATGAAACTAGGTCTCTGTAGGTCTCACAATGACAGAACTTCCCTTTCCCCAGGATCTGGAGCTTGGGGTGAGCAAGAAGGAAAGAGCAAGCTTGCAGGTCAGAACCTCGCCATGTCTCACAACCAAAGCAGGGCTGGATCTTTGTCACCAGAGGAACAAGGCTGGACCTCTCAAACCACCCATTCCGCCACCTGGGTGGGGGAAAGGTGGGCAGGTAAACAGGCCTGGGACTAAGGAACAGTACCTTAGTCTTCCAGTTCTGCAAATTTTCACTCAGACGGTTGGAAAGGGGGCAAGGAGAGTACAGAAGTGAATGAGGCTAAACTTTACTTAGGAGCTGAGCAAGGGCTTACAGACCACCCTCAGTGTGCAGACGGGTAAAGGGATCGAGCACAGGCTCCCGAGATGCGCCACTTGGGCATGTTTCCTGCATACATAAGTATGTAGTTAAATTCGGTTATTTTCTCTTGTTCATCTGTCTCATGTCTATCTGAGCATTAGACCAGCGGACAGCACCTGGAAGGGCAGAGGAGAGCTGTTTCGTCTCCCACGTGGGGAAACAAACCCTGAGAAAGGAAAGGACCCACTCAAAGTTCCACAGTTAGTGACGTTGGGAGGCTCTGCTGCGGAGAAGGAATTTCAGAGACAGGAACAGCTTACCCCATCTTCCATCCCAACCCGTGGCGCCTGGACAGTGGAAACAGCCCCCTGAAAGAGCGGCACTCACCCGTCTCATCGGAGCCTTTGCAAGGGCCTCATGGCCAGCGAGAAGCAAGCCCAGGAAGATCAGGAGCGGAGCCCGAATCAGGGACATCATTGCAAAAGGTAGGCTCGGGCAAAGGCAACTGCAAGGTCTGGTGCCGCGGCGACGCCTTTAAATGCCAGTCGGCGTCGGTTATGCAAAGCTGCGTATTGTTATGCAAAGCGAAGCGCAGCGGCTTCCAGATGCGGCCCAGCCCGTCGGGATCTGGGACTTCAGGGCCTTGAGGAGCAGCAGATCTTTCCCTAACATGCACCCCAGCGGTTCCTCCTTGCGCCCCTTTCCGCGGCGTGGGCGTCCGAGCCCCGCGTTCGGAGGGGCGAAGGCGGAGTCGGAAGAGGAAAGGGGCGGGGCTGCGTGCAGGTTGGGGCGGGGCCGAAGCGCGGGGGCGGGGCGGAGCCGGGCGGGGCCGAAGCGCGAGGGCGGAGCCTGGCCGGGCGGGGCGGGGCCGAAGCACGAGGGCGGGGCGGGGCCGAAGCGCGAGGGTTGGGGCGGGGCCGAAGCGCGAGGGCGGGGCGGGGCCGAAGCGCGAGGGCGGGGCCGGGCCGGGCGGGGCGGGGCGCGGCCGGAGCGCAAGGGTTGGGGCGGGGCCGAAGCGCGTGGGCGGGGCCGGGCGGGGCGGGGCGGGGCGGGGCCGAAGCGCGAGGGCGGGGCCGGGCGGGGCGGAGCCGGGAGGGGCGGGGCCGAAGCGCGAGGGCGGGGCGGGGCTGTGGTTTCGGAACTGACGCTGTGTGGGTCTGCGCTGGAAGGACGTTTGTTTTTCATCAGACAAGGTTTTGTTAAGCTACTACATTCTATAGGTGAGGTTTGCCTTTTAAAGAAGCAACAGGGGTATTAACTAGATTGTAAACCCCACAAGGGATGGGACTATGACTTTTAGTTACTGATGTGTGTACCCAGTGCCTGATACATAATAGACAATGTTTGTTGAGAAAATAAATTATGAATAGAATTTGAAACTTACCCAATCATCTTTTTAAACATTTTTTTAATTTTGGAGTTAATTTTGGATTTACAGAAAAGTAGCAAAAATAGCTATCTCCGTTTTCCCCATTGTTAGCAATAAGATGGAGTGTTTTTATAAAGACTAAGAAACTGGCATTCGTACATTATTGTTAACTAAGCTCCAGACTTTACCTGACCTTTTAATATGCTTTTGTTTAAATATATTTTTACTGACTTAAGAAAGAGAGGAAGGGAGAGGAATAGAGAGAGAGAAACATCAATGAGAGAGAGAGAGACATCTGCAAACCCTGTAATGGGGATCAAGCCAGCAACTGGGTCATGTGCCCCAACTGGGAATACCACCAGGAACCTCTTAGTTCATGGATTGAGCTCAGCCACTGGGCCACACTGTCTGGGCCTTAATATGCTTTTTAAATTGGGCATCTTTCTCCCAGTTGATAAATCCTCCCTTCTCTCGTCTAGCACAACCGCTTCATTGTACACAAGTGCAATTTGAGGCCCCTTGAAGAAGCGGACTTGCCCAAGTCACACAGCAGAAGTGAAATCAGAACTCCCTCTCCGGAGGCTGATCCTGCAGTACTATGAGAGGTGTCCATGTGGCCGTGCTCCTTGGTGGACGAGTGGGTGGCGGGTGGGGGAACTGGATGCCAACGCTGGTATCATCGGGCCTCCTTGGGAAAAAGGAAAGGACTGCAAGCTTTCTTTCCAGCATCATCCTTTCTCCATCTTTGCACCTGCCAAGGCCTCTCCACCCCATTACCCATTTCCTCCTGGCTCCTAAATACTCCATTCTCTCAGCCTCAGGCACACTTCTTCACAGAAGAAGTCAATTATCTTGGGCAGTAAATGGTTAACACTTCTTTTACTGCCCAAGCAACCTTGGAGGATCTTTCAATGAGTGAGTGTATTCCTTGGAGATCAGAGTATTTGACATGCCCATCTGAAGCGTTTTGGAGGAGATTCTGGAAGGCCACAGACAGTGACTGAAACCAACGCCATGACCGCCATAACCATGGTGGCAGGGAGAGTGAACAGTGGCTTGTTCAGAGATAATAATAATAATAATAATAATAATAATAATAATATATAATAAAAGGGTAACATGCAAATTGACCCTAACAGCAGAACGACTGGGAATGACTGGTCACTATGACACACACTGACCACCAGGGGGCAGATGCTCAATGCAGGAGCTGCCCCTGGTGGTCAGTGCACTCCCACAGGGGGAGCTCTGCTCAGCCACAAGCCAGGCTGACAGCTGCCAGTACAGCAGTGGTGGTGGGAGCCTCTCCTGCCTCCTCAGCAGCGCTAAGGATATCCAACTGCAGCTTAGGCCTGCTCCCCGCTGGCAAGTGGACATCCCCCGAGGGCTCCCAGGCTGCCAGAAGGATGTCTGACTGCCAGCTTAGGCCTGATCACCTGGGGAAGCAGACCTAAACCAACAGGTAGACATCCCCCGAGGGGTCCCAGACTACAAGAGGGCACAGGCCGGGCTGAGGGACCCCACCACCCCCAAGTGCACAAATTTTTGTGCACGGGGCCTCTAGTAATAATAATAATACCTTTCAGTATTAAGATCATTCAACAAATATTTATAGATCCAACAGTTGAACAAGATAAAGTTCTTCCTCCTACTCCCACATAGATTAGGGTCCATTGCAGAAGAGCAATCAGTAAGTAGAGAAATAAACAAGATATTATCCAAGAGGGATAATACCAGAAGACAAGAAGTCAGATTAAACTGATTTGAAGTAAACTACTTCAAAGTGCAGTGGGTTGCTTTCTTGAGTCCAATAAGAATTCTCTGAGGAGGTGGATTTTGGCCATCCTTGGGAGAAATGAGAAACATTTGGGGTAAGATCCAATGTGAAATTTAAACATGGTCAAGCCCATCAGGCCATGGTTCCCAGCCAGGGCTGCATGCTACAGTCCTCTGGCGAGCTTTCAAAAATCCTGATGCTCAGTTTACCCTCCACAGCAGTTACATCTAAATCTCCGGAGGTGGACACAGCATTGGTTTGGTTTGGTTTGATTTTTTAATCCCAGGTGATTAAAATGTGCAGCCAAGGTTGACATCTACCTGGCATACAATAGGTGCACACATACGTAAAAATGACAATTATTTAAACAAGGCCCTTGTCTTTAAAGAACCCACATTCTAAGAGTGCTGGGTTGGAAATGTGGAAACTGTTGTCATGCTAGTGTTTATCATCATGCGTTCCCAGACTGGGTCTGGGTCCTGGAATGACATGCTCCAGAATGACCTAACAGCCATGCTTGTGTGGGGTAGGGGTGAACATTGCGGGGACACAGCGTGTACCTAAAGGCTGGTGTGGTGAGTGCCCTGAATGTAATGAGGAGTGAATGCCACCTCGAATGCATATGAATCAGACAAGTAGGTCAGATGTAGCAGTCACAGACAAACAACTTTTTCCTCCACTTCCTAGGCTCTCTTGGCTGGTCTAGTGATCAAATACACATGAGATGGATTAGCAAGAGAAAATGAACAAATTTAATTACAAACCCGTAAGTTTTTCTCTCTTGAGCCAAGACCAGCATGACTAGAGAGCAGACAAGTCCTGAGTAGGGGCAACAGGGGATTGAGAAAAAGAAAGACACAGACACAGAGATGGTAGGGAAAGCTGGGACCAGGTGGGACGCTACCCTCCGATGGAGAGACAGTGCTGGTGCAGCACGTTGATTATTTACTTACAGCATGACACCAGGAAGTTTTATTAGAGTTTAAGACAAAGGAAATTACATGAAATCATGGTTAATGATCAAACTGCAATTCTTCATTCTTGTGGCTTCTTTGTAATTGTCACTCCCGGCTGAGCCTGGATAATTGCCTCCGTCTGTTCCTGACAGGCGGCTGGCTGAACTTAGATAATAAAACCCACCTTCTGGCACCTGAGCTAAAGGTCAGGCTGACAACATACCTGCCTCTGGCAGGGTATTTTTCCAGGATATGGCTCTGCCAACGCCACTGGACTCAGCCGACAATCAGCTCATGCGCCTTCCCAGGCGCTCTTTACACAAATCTCCCCCATCCATGAGAGAGTCTAAGACCCCACCTACATGAGAGGTTCTGAGGAAGAAAAGGAATACGAGGAAAATATGGCATTCTGAGCTAAGGATAGGTCAGGCACCTGGGTCTTCTGAGGGGAGGAAGGTCATTCACAGGATGCGAAGAGCAGGTATTCAGTAATTAGGTGTTTGCCCTGTCCTATAGATAGGCCATAAAAAGTTATTTCTGGCGACAATTCTTATTTTGGACAAGGCCCCAAATTTAAATTCTTTAAGGGAAAAGTGAAAGTTTCTCATGAGCCCTAGGGTTTTCATTACCTTCAACTCAAAATAATTCACATGCCACAGTGGCACATCTTGGGGAGCCCTCTTCTGAACCCCTTCAAAGCTGATGGTGTAGACATGAGAACACCTGGTTACTAACTGGTCTTGGTGGGATTTCAACCCAAATATAGTCTGAACGCCTGGTTTTAAATCTTGCATATTCTGCCCAGCTATCTCTATCCATAGAACACAAGACTCTTAAATCTTGGCTATTCTGTTTATTATAGAGTAATTTTCAAAAGAAAGTGTTAAAATACAAAATTCAACGAAGTAAATGTGAAGATCTAATGGCCTTATCAAGCAACTCGTGAGTTGGACAGCATCCCATCTAGCAACTGGAGGGACTCTGTGGAGTTGTACAAAATGACAGGTTTTTATAGGAAAAAGGGTCAGGCAAGGAACCCTTTACCAAGATAAAGGATTATTTTTTATTTTATTTTTTAATTTTGTTTTATTGCTTAAAGTATTACAAAGAGTGTTAAATAAGTCTCAATTTTTTCCCCTTGACTTACCCCTCCTCCCTACCCCCAGTGTCTTGTGTCCATTGATTATGCTTAAATGCATGCGTACAAGTCCTTCAGCTGATCTCTTAACTCCCCCCAACCCTCCCCAGCCTTCCAGCTGTAGTTTGACAGTTTGTTCAATGCTGTTCTGCCTCTGTATCTGTTTATGTTTATCAATTTATAATGGTCTTTATTATCCTTAAATAAGTGAGATCATGTGGTATTTTTCTTTCATTGACTGGCTTATTTCACTTGGCATAATGCTCTCCAGTTCCATCCATGCTGTTGCAAATGGTAAGAATTCCTTCCTTTTTACAGCAGCGATGTATTCCATTGTGTAGATGTACCACAGTTTTCTAATCCATTCAAAGGATCATTTTTTAGACCAAGACATCTTCTGGGAGCAAGTGAATGGCCAGGGTTTTAGGCAGATTGCCTCTTCTTTCTATGAATGGAGGGGGCCCATGTGTCAGATTACTGGTTCCAGACTGGAATTTAAGATTATATTTCTAGGAAAAGTTGAAACAGTGATTATGTCAGGTACTAAATCTAGGTTTGGTATCATGGTCTTTAGCATAAGTGATGCCATTTTGGGTCTGTGGTTTTCTCTTTAACAGAACACAAAATCATAACTCTCATTGATATGAAATGAACATACATTAGAGATTTAATGTAACTCCTCCTTCAGTGAGGGAACCTGTGAAATGTAACAAACTGTGCTAAGAAGAGTCCAAAGAACAAACACATGTATAGGTCAGGAATATTGAGATAAATGTGCAAAGGGAGGCAAAACTGGCCTTTTCCATAAAGGGGGAGAGAAGCCAATTTAACCTCCACAGGTCAAAAGTTTACATGTGTAAAGGCAGCCATTACTTTCCATTCTTAGGAATTATCTGCAACTTCAGAGGCAATGAAAGGCAGAGAGCCCGCCACAGAATCTGAACTAGACATGTAGAAGAGTATGCTCTAGAAAACGAAGCATTTTCCATTGAAGGTGTTACAAAAATTAAAAAAGGAAGAAAGAAAAGAAAAGAAACAATGGCCTAATGCGATCACTTTTGCTAAGCCACATCACCAAGCCAAAACTTCATAACTAACCTAACTTCAGTTTCAGCCTCAGAAGTGAAATTTTAATAATCTGGAATTTCCTGCTCAAACTGGTAATCTTCCTGTCAAGACCACCCCCCACCCTCACCTTCTCCAAAAGGAAGGTATCCCTGCCTGAAATAATCTCCTCTTTTAACTTCCTAGTCCCACTCCCTTTCTGCCTATAAAAACCTTCCATTCCGTACAGCCCTTCAGAAGCACCCTTCTAGCTGCTAAATAGGATGCTGCCATATTCATGATTCACTTAATAAAGCCAATTAAATCTTCAAACGTACTCGGTTGAATTTTGTTCTGTAACAAAGCCCCATTTGTTCTTTAAATGGCGATGCTATTTCTGACGTTAGACAATGCCTTTAACCTCTCTGGTCTTCAGTTTTCTCATTTGTGGGAAGATAAGGTCAAACTAGATGATCTCTGAGTTCCATTTCTTTTGGAGTTTGTTTGTTTTTGTTTTTAAAATTTATTGATTGATTTTAGAGAGAGAAAAGGGGAGAGAGAGAGAGAGAGAGAGAGAGAGAGAGAGAGAACCGTTGACTTGTTCCACTTATTTATGCATTCATTGTTTGCTTCTTCTATGTGCCCTGACGAGGGATCGAGCCCACAGCCTTGGCATATCAGGAAGACACTCAAAACAACTGAATATCTAGCCAGGGCTCTTCAAAGTCCCTTTCAACTTTGAGAGTGTGTGTATGTATATAACGTGAAAGGAACACCAGAGGGGATATCAATCCCCTCTGATTAGCCCGTGTCAGAGAGCAAGACGCTGGAGCCCAAAGCCACCCAACAGAGGTAGGATGAGGACCCAGGTTTCTGGTCTCCCTGCTCGGGGCCACATCCCAGGGCGTGATTGCAGAGCTAACAGGAGCACCACTCCCTTCTCACCTCACTCTTCTGAAACCTGAGAGCACCTGGAGAGACCTGGAAATGCCCTGGGGAGCAGAGCTGTACTGGTCTGGCAAGACAAACAGGGCTGGGGAAGGTGCCTCAAGAGCAGCCTGCCCCACCAGCCTCAATCTGAGGGCGCTGGGTGGGCCCTATACAAGGTTGCATCACTTTAATTCCCAAATATCTTCATCTCATTACAGCCTTCGCCTAGAGCTTTGATTCTCCGTGCTGGTCACACATTGGAACCACCTGGATGGTTTTAAACAAATAACCTGGGAGTCCAAACCCAGGACTACACCCCTGGGTGGGACAGGGCATCAGCATTTTTACAAGTTCCCCAGGGGATTCCAAGGTGCAGCCAACGGGAGAATCAGAGAATCGCTGGTCTCAAGCAGCTTTTACCTAATGCAGGCAAACCACCTGGGATCCCCTTGGAAGTGCAGATTATGACTCAGTAGGTGAGGCTGGAGCTCAATAATTTGTATTTGTAACAAGCTCCCTATGAGGCCGGTGCTGCAGGTCTGAGGACCACAGAGAAGCAAGGGTCTGAACCAGACCCACTTCCTCCACCCTTGAGTGGCTGGTGAGGGACAACTTTGGAGTCACTGAATTCTCCCAAGGAAGGTGACTGGTGAAACAGCAGGAAAAACAAGGCCTCAGTTGTTCCCAGGTTCTCATATCTACACCCCATCACCCTTCAAGGGTTTCAGAACAGGTCTCCCCTACTTTGTGCTACTTTGGCATGAGGATTATTTTGAGCTGAAAGCAATTAAAACCCTGCGGCCCACATAAGCCTTGTACTTCTCCTTTAAATAATTTAAATCTGGGGCCTTGGCCAAAATAAGAGCTATCGCCGGAAATAACAGTTTATGACCTATCTATAAGACAAGACAAAAACCCAATTACTAAACATCTGCTTGCTCTTATCATATTGTGAATGACCTTCCTCCCTCCCCTCAGAAAACCCGGGTGCCTGACTTTCTGGGGACTCAGAATCATATGGGGAGGAGTTGGACTGTCTGGCACTTTCTGGCACTGGGAGGATCTTCAGAACGGCTTTCTCTCGGTGGTGCCGAGGGTCAATGCGACCCGGTGCCTCTTAGGGTAGGGCTGAGAATCGGCCATAGCTGGTTGCTCCACCCTGTAGACTCCCCAAGACACCACCCCACCCAAGCTGCATGCAGCGGCTTTTGCATATAAAAGGCTGGGAAGCCCCAGGCAGAAGCTAAAATAGCACCTCTTTGGAGTTCCAAGAGACTGTGTACCCAGTGGTCAGAGCAGGACCACCCAGTCTACAACTCCTCAGACTCATAAGGGATGCACTCAGGGGGCAGACTTAATGGGTACCAAAGCCCCACTGAAGCAAGTCTTGCCCCATGAGGGTGTCTCCAGCATAGAAGTTCTCCCACCACAGACACAGCTGATTAAAGCCACTCTGTCAACGCAGGGAAGCAGCCAAAATGCGGAGACAAAGAAACAGGTCACAAATGACAGAAATGGAGGAAAGCAGACAACTGAATAGAGTTCAAAACCATGGTTATAAGGCTTTTCAAGAATATTCTAGAGGCTGCCAATAAATTTAGTGAGACCCTTGAGGATATGAAAAAGGACCAGCTAGAAATTAAGCATACAACTGACTGAAATAAAGAATATTATACAGAAATCCAACAGTAGACTAGAGGATCGCAAGAATCAAGTCAAAGATATGAAATATGAAGAAGCAAAACCCACCCAGCCGGAAAAGCTAAAAGAAAAAAGAATCCAAAAATATGAAGATAGTGTAAGGAGTCTCTGGGACAACATTAAGTGAACCAACATCAGAATTATAGGGGTGTCAGAAGAGAGAGAGCAAGATATAGAAAACCTATTTGAAGAAATTATGACAGAAAACTTCCCCTACCTGGTGAAAGAAATGGACTTCCAAGTCCAGGAAGCACAGAGAATCCCAAACAAAAGGAATCCAAGGAGGACCACACCAAGACACATCATAATTAAAATGCCAAGGGCAAAAGACAAGGAGAGAATCTTAAAAACAGCAAGAGAAAAGCAGTCAGTTACCTACAAGGGGGCACCCATACAACTGTCAGCTGATTTCTCAACAGAAACTTTGCAGGCCAGAAAGGAGTGGCAAGAAATATTCAAAACGATGAATAGCAAGAACCTACAACCAAGATTACTTTACCCAGCAAAGCTATCATTCAGAATAGAAGGTCAGATAAAGAGCTTCACAGACAAGAAAAAGCTAAAGGAGTTCATCACCACTCAACCAGTATTATATGAAATGCTGAAAGGTATCCTTTGAGAAGAGGAAGAAGAAAAAGCAAAGATAAAAATTATGAACAACAAATATATATCAACAAGTGAACCTAAAAATCAAGTGAATAAAAAAAGTCTGATGAACAGAATAAACTGGTGAATAGAATCAGGAGCATAGAAAGGGAGTGGAATGACAATTCACAGGGAGAAAGGGGTGTTAGGGGTGTGGGAAGAAGAGACTGGACAAAAATCGTAAACCTATGGATGAGGACCGTTGGGGGGGTTGGATAAGAGCAGTGGATGGGGTGGGATCTGGGAAGAGGGGAGCTATGGGGGGAAAAAAGAGAAACAACTGTAATAATATGAACAATATAGATTTTTTTAAAAAAGAAAACCCAGGTGCCTGATCTTTTCCTTAGCTCAGAATATCATATACTAGGGGCCCGGTGCACAAAAATTTGTGCACTCAGGGTGGAGGGAGTCCCTCAGCCC